>PVJH01015079.1:0-54828 GCA_004026705.1 Nesogale talazaci
CACCACCTCATGATCACACAGGCTGGTGTATAGGATGAAAAAATAATTTGTAAATTACTAAGGGTTCAAGGGGAAGGGGGGAGGAAGAGTAATATAGGGAGATGATAATGGGGGCCTGGAGGGAGGGAAAATGTTTTGAGAGTGATGATGGCAATGGGTGTGTAAAAGTGGCCTGCACACAAGTGATGTTGTTAGGGATAGTGATGGGAGTTGTAGGGGCCCCCAAATAAAATGATTCATTAAAAAAAGGGGGGGAGGGGAAAGGAGAGGTTTTTTTTTTTTAAAGAGAAGCTTGTATCAAGGGCTCAAGTGGAAAATGTTGGGAAATGTATGTGGAAATGTGTGCAAATGTGCTTGATACAAATGATGTACTGAATGTTGTAGTAGCTGTAAGAGCCCCCAATAAAATTTTTTAAAAAAAGAATATCTTTTTGCTTGGATTCCTCATCAAGGCTCATGAAAGCAGCATCTGAAGATAAAAAATGCAGTGCACTCAATAAATATGCTGGAAAAAATCTCTGTAAAGTGTTGAAAATCAAGGATATTGCTTTGAAGATTAAAGTAAACCTGATCCAAGCCATGGCATTTTTCAGTTGCCTCAAGTACTTCTGAAAGTTGGACAGTTTATAAAGAAACCAAAAAAAAAAAAAGTGATGCATTCAAACCGTAGTGTTGGAAAAGAGTATTGAAAGTCCCATGGACTACCAAAAGGGAAAATAACTATTCCTTGGAAGGAATAAAACCAGAATACTCCTGAAAGCAAAGATGGGTCACTGCCTATGTATTTTGGGTAGCTTATCAGAACAGACCATTTCCTGAAGAAGGACATCATCCTTGGTAAGATAGAGAGACAACAAAATAGAAGGCCCTCAAGAAGATGGATTGACACTATAACTGAAACAATGAATTCAAACATAAGAACAAGTGTGAGAATGGTGCAGGACCATACAGTGTTTTGTTCTGCTGTAAGTAGGGTAGCTATGAGTCAGAATTAACTACATGGCACCTCGTGACAATAGTGAGGCAATTAAAATATTATGGCTTTTTTCCTGTGCACCTTAGTCTTCTTCAAAGTGATATCTGGTTTTTGTCATTACTATTCCTGTTGCAATACTTTATCAAATTTTTATACCACTCCATCCCTGGCCATTGATTGTGGATATGAGTAAAATGAAACTCTTGACAATATTAGTCTTTTCATTGTTTATCATAGCAGTGCTTATTGGTCCTTGTTGTGGCTTTTAGTTTTCTTTGCATTGAGGATTGTTCCTCATCTGATGAATCGTTCTTCATCAGCCACCTCTCCTTTCAGCAAGCACGCTGTATCAGCTGCACATCACAGATCATAAATGAATCTTACTCTAGTTGTACTGCCAGATTCTTCTTCAAATTGCTGGGTTTCTTTCATTATTTTCTCTGCATCTATTGAACACGTGTGGTGAAAGGGTACAACCTTAATGCACATCTTTCCTGATTTTAAACCATTTGCTATTTCCAGATACAGTTACCTCTTGGTCTATTGACAGAATTCACAAAAGCAAATAGAGTGGCCTGTGATTTCCCTCTTTTTTCTGCTATACAAAATTTGCTCTTATATATACAATCTTCCCATAGTTAATAAAATACAGACAGACAGACTTCTGGTGATTTTTTTGTTTCCAGTCAAAATCCATCTAACATCAGCAGATCTATTTCTTATTCCAAATGTTCCCATGGCTCCATCTTGAATTTCTAGAAGTCCTATTTTTTGAATAACCATTTGGGTTAAATTTTCCTTATTATTAATGACACCATATTAATATATCACTTACTAATGATATCACATGAGCACTTTTACCTACTACTTGATCACCTTACTCTGAAATGAACATATTCATCTCATCCAGCCAATTAGTTACATTAAAATCCATGACGACTTCAATATTTCCCTACAAAAATCTAGAATTATACAACCAAAAGGAAGCAACATTATCAAGCTAAAATAGCTGGAATGAAATTTTAAACCTTGAGTTATAATATTAAAGGATTCCATACCAAAAATACTGAATGACACAAGAATAATTAAAAGAAGGTAGCAGGAATACATTGAGTCACTATTGTAAAAATAAACAGTCAACTGCCAGTCATTTCAGGAGATTGCATATGATCAAGAATCAATGGTATTGAATAACAAAGACCAAGCTACACTGAAGAGATTAAACTAACATATAGAATTTCTATTCTTTTGTTTTGTTTTGGGGGGCATCACTGCCCTCTGATGGTGGGAGTAGGAGGCCCAGCCTTTGCTCCTGTGGAGCTGGAATTGAATCTCCATCCCAATGGGCCGCAGTCCTGCGCACAACCACTATGCCACCGGGTCTCAGCCTAAACTAACATATAGATAAATAAAAATTGGCAGAATGCCAAATGAGATATTTCTACAATGTGATGAAGCACTTTTTAGGTCAAGAAACTCAGAAAGTCATTACCTAGAAATTGACTTAAAGAGATCCATATCTGTGCCATGTTAAAGAAAAAGAGGTGATGCAATGAAATATAGAACGCATCAATCAGTATCACTAATACTGCATGCAAATCAAATTTTCCTGAAGATAATTAAAGTTTTGCTGCAGTAATACATTGACAAGGAACTACTAGAAATGCAAGTCAGATTCAGAAATCATGAAACAAGGAATATCATGCTGATGTCAGGTATTTCTTGGCAGAAAGCAGAGAAGGTATGTACCTATATTTTTTCACCCATGAAAACAAGTTACTATTTGTATTGTAAAGAATGGGACTCCACAGCACTTAATTCTGCTCTTGTTGAGCCACTACATAGACCAAGAGACAGTGGTTAGGACACAAGAAGGATATTTTGCATGATTTAAATTTAGAAGAGGTTTATCAAGATTGTAGCCTTCTGCCGTATGTGCTCAATTTGTACTCTGAGCAAATAACCTGAAAACCTTACCTATTAGAAGAACGATATGGAATCAGGATCAGAGGAAAACTCAGGAACAGCCTGCAATAGGTAAATAACACAAGTTGGCTTGTTGAAAGGATTAAAGTACCTACCAAGGAAGAGCAAATCCTACTGCTTTCTGTATTCATTGTAGTTTAACACAGAGAAAGCAAAGATCCTCTCAATTTTGCCCATAGAATATTTTCTGGTTTTAAATCATTTTATTGGGGGCTTATAAGGCTCTTATCACAATACATACACACATCCATTGTGTCAAGCACATTTGTACACTTGTTGCCATCATCATTTTCAAAACATTTTTTTCTATTTGAGCCCTTCGTATCGTCTCTTTTTTCCCCTCCCTCCCCCACCTTCCCTCCCTCACAAACCCTTGATAATTTATAAATTAATATTTTTTCATGTCTTACACTGACCAATGCCTCATTTCATCCACTTTTCTGCTGTTCATATCTCAGGGAGGGGTTTATATGTAGATCACTGTGATTATTTCTCCCCCTACCTTCCCCGTATCTTCCTGGTATCATTACTCTCATTATTGGTCCTGAGGAGTTTACCTTTCAATAGTGTGATTCCCGGCTTGAAATTGTTTTTAATTCCTTCGAGTTCAAAGGTGATAAATGTGTTCTTCCCTTTAATTCTTCTAATTCTATGTCTGCATAATTCATTATAATATTTTAGTGTCTTAAGCCACCCTTTGAAATCTTCTATTAAACTCTTATGCGTCATCATTTCTTCATTTACTTTACCTACTTACATCCAAGAGCAAGTTTCGGATTTACTTTGGTCATCCATTTCAATCCTTTTCTTTGTTATCTTTTTAATGACTCTATACCTTCCTGGTGTGTAATGTCCTTGAGGTCATCTTACAGCTCATTTGTTTTTCAGTTATTCTACAGCCTGATAAATTACCTTTTAGCTCTAAAGGTAACTAAAATCATTCCAATGCAGAAAAACAAAATGAATTTCCAACAAACAGAATCTTCCTTAAAAAAAAAAAAAAGAAGAAGAAGAACTTTCGTTTTTTTTTTCCAGGATTTTTTTAGTAATCATTTTATTAGGGGCTTCTACTGCTCTTTCCACAATCCATACACCCATCCATTCTATCAAACACATTTGTACATAAAGTGCCATCATCGTTCTCAAAATATGTGCTTTCTACTTGAGCCCTTGGTATCTGTTCCTCATTTCCCCCTCCCTCCCCCTTCCGTGCCACAGGAACCCTTGATAATTTAACAATTATTATTTTTTTCATGCCTTACACTGATTGGTGTCTCCCTTCACCCACTTTTCTCTTATCCATCCCCCGGGAGGGGGTTATATGTAGATCATTGTGATGGTGTCCCTTTATCCCACCATCACAATCCCCTTACCCTTCTGGTATTGCGATTCTCATTATTGAGCCTGAAGGGATTATCTGTCCTGAATTCTCTGTGTTTACAGCTTTTCTCTGTACCTGTATATAAGCTCTTGCCTAGCTGAATTTGTAATTACTATTGGGGTCATGACAGTGGGTTGGAGGAAGCAATAAAGTAAAGTACTACAGGAAAGTTGTAAGTTTCATTGGTGCTACACTGCACCCCAGCTGGCACATCTCTTCCTTATGATGCTTCTGTAAGGAGATGTTAAGTTGTCTACAGAAGGTCTTTGGGTCTCCACTCCACCCTCCACCTTATAATTTTTTGTTCTGGGTTTTTGATGCCTGCTATCTGATCCCAGAGATACCTCATGATTACACAGGCTGGTGTGCTTCTTCCATGCAGGCTTTGTTGCTTTTTAATTAAATGGCTGCTTGTTTATTTTCAAGTTTTTAAGACCTCAGATGCTATACCTTTTGGTAGCCAGGCATCACCAGCTTGCTTCCTCACATTTGCTTATGCATCATTTAGTCTTCAATGATCGTGTTGGGAAGGTGAGCATCACCAAATCCTGAATTATTAGAAGAAAGCATTCTTGCAATGAGGGAGTACTTGAGTAAAGACCGAATATCTGTCTACTGTCTTAATACTTAGCATATACATATATGTACATATATATACTTTCTTATCATTATATGTAAATATATTTACATATGTACATGCCAGCATTTAGACCTCTATAAATATCCTTTGCCTCCTAGTTCTTTCCTCTGTTTCCTTTTACTTTCCTCTTGTACAACTGTCATGTTTGACCTTTATTTGGGTTTCATTAATTCCTCTCAGTTATATCTCTCTTGATCAAGCCCTACCAGGCTAGTCTCTTAAGGTCAGTGACTTCAGATACTTTATCTTTTCTAACACATTTTTTCTCTGAATACTGCCTCATTTAAATCCTACATATATTAATATGTTTGTCTTCATTTACTAGAACTTTAATAACAAATACTGCAACCTGAATAACTAAAAATAAAAGACTATACTGTCAAACATTAATGAATACTAGAAGTCTGAAGTCAGTCTGTTGATGGTGCTGATTTCCTTCTGAGTACACTGAGAAAAATATACTCCAGGTGGTTAACTTACCTTCTGATGATGATCAGTGACACTGGACTTGTAGATGCATCTTTACATGACTATCCCCCTTCTGTCTCCATGTAGCTTCTCTTTTGTAAGGACACATCTCATAAAGGTGCAAAACTGTCACATACCAGTATAATCTCATGAAAACCTAACTGATAACATCTTCAGAGCGACAATTTCCAAATAAATTTGCATTCATAGGTACATGGGTTAGGATCTCTACTTATCATTTTAAAGTATATAATACAAACTTTCTGTTTCCTTTTGCATTCAGTTTAAACTTCTTTTAATGTCCTTTTGGATTACTTTCTAAAACTATGTACTATTTAGAAATAAGACATTTATTTTCTAAGCATTGGGAGATTTGTGAGATATATTCCTGTGCTAAATGTTTAACTACATTCTAAGAGAATATGCACTCTATGAGTTGAATTCTTTTAACTATGCTGATATTTGTTTTATGGTTCATGGCATGATATATCTTTTTTTGGCATGGTATATCTTAATAACTATTTCACATGTAGTGGAAAAGAATGTTTTCTGCTAAAGGTCACTGAATGAAGAACAGTACTGTGGCGGTCATGTGCTTATGTTAATTTCATGATGGAGATGAGAAAGCTATTCAGGAGCCAATGAGGCCTCTGTGTGGGCATGACTTTCTCCTGAAATTTCTGGGAAATCTCACAATATTTGCCTGGTGGAGATGAGAAGCTATCTCCCCAGTTGTTGAGAGTCAGTCTTAGAGACAACGAATTGCAGACAAGACAAGATGGCAGCATCTGAGAAGCTGGAGAAGCCTGGCTCTGATGGAGCCAGACCTCTGAAGTTGGAGAAGCCACCTGAAGACCCCTGCCAGAGCTGAGTTGTTTCTACCACCACTGCATGCTGTTCATGGACCCTGAGACCTGGAAGCAAGGAGCCATGAGGGGACTCCTGCCAGCGCCCGCACTCTGCACCCACTGGCCTGTGACTTTGTGAGTCGGAAGGAGACTAATATTGGACTTATGGGCTAGTATTGAACTTATGACTTTGAACTGGACTGGGCTGGGATGCTTTCTTAATGTCCTGTTCCTCCTGTACATAAGCCATACCCTTATATCTATATGCATGTCTATGATTTTGTTTCTCTAGTCTACCCAGACTAACACAATTACCAAGAATGAAGAGGGCCATTTAATAATAAGAAGGAAGTCAATTCTCATAGAACAGAATAATCTTATATTTTTATCCAACATTATGCAAATTTTATTTGCAGATTTTATTGAACCTCTCTTAATACTTGATAGAACTCATATAAGAAAACCCATTAAGACTACAGAATACCTGAGTAGTAATAACAATTTGATGTATATGTATAGAATATTTTTACACATGGGGGAAAATAAGTTATTGACTACAACTATTTTGCTTGTACTTACATTAAACTTTATACTATGTATTTTAGATGATCATCTTCTACCTTTAATAAACTTTAGAACCAAACACCAAACCCAGTCATCTAGTTGATTCTGACTCATAGTGAACCCAGGTCTGTAAAATGTTACTTAAGCATGCAGATTCATCTTTCTCCCTTGAAATTATGCTTTCTAACTTAGCAGTCCAATGTCTAACTCAAAGCAGTGTTATTTCACAAATAATATAAGAAACAGTATTTCTCCATCTCCTCTTGAAATGTATGCTATTGCTGGTATAGGTTTTATTTGTGCAAATGTTCTAAACCCACAACATTTATTTTTTTTAAAAAAATAACTGTGTTAATCTGTGTTGAGAAACAAATTCATAGACACTCATATGTGTATAAGAAAGCATTCTATATAAAAGAGCAATTGTATATTAAGAAAACATCCCTGCCCAATGCAGATACAGTGTACAAGTCTGATATTAGCCCATATATCTCAGCCCAGTCTATAAATTCCACGTCAGACTCAAACAACACATGCTACATTGCTGAATGAAGTAAGATCACCGGACAGTGGATGGAAAGTCTTGTGAATCCAGTGGCGATGGAAGAATCTCAGTGCTAGCATGGGTCTCCAGCTTGGACTCCTTCTATGTAGCTCCTTGTTGCTTTTCCCCAGGAAGGTGAAGCAGAGAGTTTGTGTCTCACCTCTAGGGAGGAAGAAAGGAATCCCCAGAATCCTCTGGAGAAGGCCGTACCCAAACTGAAGCTTCATTGGTTATGACCTGATTGTCAGACTAGACTTCATCCCTTCACTTAATTTGATAGATTATGTAACTGCCACAAATAGTCTCTTAAATTTTAAAGACATTTCAAAGTCTTTTAACCATTACTAGTATGAGTATGGTATTTCCCTCCGGTAGAATTTTCTTCTTCCAGAAGATATATTTAATACTTTTTTATATGACAAATCTGCAGCAGATTATTTTTGTTTGTTTGTTTTAGCATTTATGGTATGTGTTTGAAAATGTCATTATTTTGTCTTTCTTTTGAAATGGTACTTAAAACATGTTAATTGGTCATTAGTTAAGCATTTTATTTCAGCATTTTAAAGATGTTTTTCTCTTATCTCCTGGCTTATATTGGTTTTCATAAGATGTATAATTCGTATGCATTTTCCTATGTACTAAAAGTGTCCATTTTTCTTAACACTTTGATATTTTCATTTTATCACATATTTAAAGTAATTTTATTCCTGATATTCTTATTTTTATGTTTTAGAGCTTGTTGGCCTTTTTCTTTTTTCACATTGCTTTCTGATTGACATTGGCAATCTTTTGGGGTCCGTGACTTCAATGAATTCAGGAGGGAAAAAGGCTATTCTTTTTTCAAATATTTTTTCCGTACCAAAGTTTTCAGCAATTCCAATTACACATATATTAAACTATGGGTGGTTGTCCCCAAATTTATCTATACCCTGATCATTTTCATATTATGTGCCATAATTTCATCATTTCTCTAAAGTTTATTCTACTGTTAATCTCACTCAGTGTATTTTTCATCTCAAGAATTATAGTTATCTCCATCAATTCTATTTGGATCTATCTTACAGCCTTCATAAATCTACTTACCATAATATATCCAGTCTTCCCTCTATATTTTTGATCTTTTGCACTATTAGAACAATATAGTGGTTAGTAATTCTGTCAACTGTGTGTTTTCAGAATGTACTTCTATTCATTAGTTTGTCTCAAATTATAATTATATATCATGCTTCTTTGCCTACTTGGTAAAATTTTATTCAATGACAGATATTGTATATTTTACTTTATTGGTTGGTGGATAGTTTTGCTTTCCTGTAAATAATTTGAAATTTGTTTCCTGAAAGCAGTTTGATCCTTTTGATTCTTGCTTATTAGCATTGTCAGGTTACCAAAGTAGCTTTTAGTCTATAATTATAAAAATCACACTCCTTAATATCACACTTCTTAGGAAAAATCCATCTGAATGGTCATCCTCATGTGTCGTGGAGGTTTTCCATTCTGGAGAAGAGATGTGGGAAAGATCCCTGCTGTTATGTGATCCTCTAGGATGCCTCCTTTGACACTTTCCAAGTCATTCTTTCCAGAGCCTCAGCTAGTTGGGCCTAGGCATGCCTCAAACAATACTCAGGCACGGGTTCAACACTTATGAACAAGGCCAAGGTGAACCTTCTGCAGATTATTCTCACTGTCTCCCAACCTCGCTCCCTTACCCTCCCCCCCTTTCCTCCATTCCGCCCTCTGTTTCCAAGTCTTTTCTACTCTACAAAATGTAACTGTCTTAGTCACACCAGGTTGGACACCTCAACTCAGAAAACCACTGGTTTTCACCTTAGTTACCCTCCTCTGAGCTGTGACAAGAAAACTTTCTTTAGACGGCAACAAGGCATTCATAGAGCTCAACTCTTTTGTCCCTCTCTCCCCTACCAAGAACTACTGCCTATTTCTTTTATTTTCAATACATGAAAATTAGTATTTCACATATTGTTCTTAACTTTAAGTTGTTACAAATGGAAAGCTAACTCCACTTACTTTTATTTTGACCTAGAATTTTGAAGTCTCCATACTTGTTTTTTACCTACTCATATAACAATACTGAGTCCAACACAAGGGATTCACAGTACTAAAATAAAATATCAAGATTAGGAGACAGATATCCAATAATGACACAACTTTAAATGCATATCTTCCTCTGATATAAAACAACAAAATGAACTTCTGTGTTAGTAGGTAGCCTTTTCCATGTATTCATTTAGATATTCAATGTTTTTCACAAATTTTTCTATGATCCTGTAGGCTTTAGCAGTTGTTAGCAAGTCTTTATGTAAAACTATATATAGTAAATATTACAGGTTGAGGGCCATTGCGTGCTGCCATGATCCTGTGTTCATCACTAAAGATATAACATGGTTATCGGTAACTGTGAATATTCCTATGTTCTATTCCTAGAACATTTTTTTCATATCTTGGTTCAGAATCAGTTCTTCAAGTCAGAACTGGACATTTGATCTCTAGTTAATCTTCTTAGGTACAGTTCATCAGTTAAGACCTTCAACACTCAGTTTAATTATCTTTATGCAAGCAAACATATTTGGACATTTGAATATTTTATAGCTATATATTTATATCTTTGATCAAACTGTTGTAAAAACTGTTTGATAGTACAAGCGAAGACAAATATTTGTGGTGTCTATGACTTCTAACTTACTTTTTTCTGGGCTTTGTAAGTCATCTTCTTCCAACACTAATACTATAGCAGCATCATGATTCTAATATTCTAGCATTCCATCTGTTATTCAAAATTCCTTGACACCCCCTGTGACAGCAGAGTCTGTACCTCTTCTTTATTCGTTTTTCTCAGCAGCATTGGATTAAACCTGAATCAAAATAATTTAGAGCAAATCAGTGCAATCATAGAAAGAGTAAAATTGTCAGTTAGCTTATAAACAACTCGCCTACTTGCCATTTCTCATTGAGTAGATTCTAACAAACACATGAGCTGTAAAGCCAAGGGTTCATGAAGGAGGTATGGTGACAGGGAGGAGGGAAACAGGAAGAAGCTGAGACCTGAGGCTTAAGTAGAAAGAAGGGGTTTTGAGAATGACGATGGCAACAAATATACAAATGTGCTCGACACATTGGATGGATGTATGCATTGTGATAAGCGTTAAATGAGCTCACAATAAAATAGTTTGCTTAAAAGGATTGACTTGCCAAGCCTCTCACGATAAAGTCAATTACAAAGCCTGGAACTGTAGTTAAAATTATAGTCTTAGAGGCAATTCAATTCATGTGTACTCAATCAGGCACAAATAAATAATTATACCTATTAAATTGTGAGTTAGTCCGGGTAGACTACAGGAACAAATTTCACAGACACGCTTATGGGTATAAGGGAATGGTTTATATACAAAAGGAATGGAACACTGAGAAAGTATCCCAACCCAGTCCAGTTCAAAATCATAAGTCCGATATTAGCCCATATGCCCGATACCAGTCTATAATGTCTCCTTCCAACTCACGAACTCACAGGTCAGTGGGTGCAGAATCCTGGTGATGGCAGGAGTCTTCCCATGACTCCTCACTTCCAGGGTTCAAGATCCATCAAAAGCATCCAGTGGTGGCAGAAGCAACTCATCACTGGCAGTGGTCCCTATTTGGTCTCTCCAGCTTCAGATGTCTGACTCCATCAGGGCAAAGCTGTGTACCTTCTGCTCCGGCTCCTTCAGCTGCTCAGATGCTGCCATCTTATCTTGTCCGTGATTAATCATCTCTAAGACTAACTCCCAACAACTGGGAAAGATAGCTTCTCATCTCCATGAGGGAAATATGGCGAGATTTCCCAGAAGTCTCAGAAGAAAACTATGCCCACATAGAGGCCTCAATGGCTACTCAAAGGCTATCTCCAGATTAACAGGCTAGACTCCACCCCTACATTTCAATCATAAAATTAACATAAGCACATGACAGCCACAAGTTGTGACTTCTGTCCAGTTGTTCTCTGAATTGAGGCAAAGATTGAAACTAAAAAGTGAATATATGACAACATGACTATTGCAATGAACTTGCTATGTCTTTCTGAAGCCATTTCAATAGCTTTACTGCTGTGCTTGGCACAAGGTGGTTGGGTTTTTAAGTTGTTCTTTAAACAATTATTGTAAATAAATTATTGATGGAGAATCCTATTAATGTCTTAAATCCATGTGAAATGAAGCAAAATATTAGTTTAATTCAATTCCTGTGAACCTGAAATCATCCCATTATATACATGAACCCAGAGACATAGATTAGAAAGATCATTCCATTCTTTGTTAATTAAATTCAACAAAAACCCATATAATAAATACCTGCATTGTACTTCTAGATCCAGACACTACTACATTCTGAAAACACCTTTCTCATGTAGGTTAACTTGAGTTTCACAGTTTGAGATTTGGCAGGACTTCTTAAAACGTATTTATTTATCCTTTTGTTTGATTTCTGAAGAGAACCTCAGGTTTTGATCATCCTGTCACATTTTAATCATCCTCAGTTGATTTCTACTAAAGTCTATATTACCTTATGATTGGAAACGTTTAAATAAAGACTTCATAGTGATGTCTCATGAATTATTCATCAAAAGATAATAACCAATTAAATAGAATTAAGCTTTGGATTAATTTCCGAGATTTCCAAAGTTCAGTTATTTTTAACCTGTGGCTGTAGCTTCAACACAATCCAGATAAGATGCTTTTGTTTCAAGTCTGAAAATTCGTGTTGCCTTTATTTTCAGAAAGGCAATGTAGTACAGCAGTTAAAAGCTTATCTTTTGTACAGGAAAACTAGACAGTCTCCTCTTTGATAAAATACATATAATCATACAGACTGACTATTATTTTGAGACTTTTTCAATGTAGAAAATATTCATAAAAGGCAGTGAAGATGGTTATTACTAAGGTGCCCTGGTGACACAATGGCTAACTAGCACTTGACTGTTAACCTAAAGTTCAGTGGCTCAAATTCAAGAGGTTCTCTGCAAGAGAAAAAACCTGACACTATTCTCCTATAAAATGACAGCCTGGCAGCTTTTTGAGATCGGTTCACTGCTATAGTGTCCCTATGAATTGGAATTAACTTGGCAGCACAAATCAACATTTTACTACTAAACATGAAAAATCAATATATTCCTCCTATATGAATATGAAAATACTGAAGGACTGTTGCCAAATTCTGCAATTAGAGATAGTTTCATCAATCATATAAGCTGAAGTCAAAGGAGAGATTAACATCAGAGCCTAAAGTGTGAGAATCTGGTTTGCAGAAGGCTATGGATGACAGTGGGAAGCACAATAATTATTTGTGGAAGCTACACAGGAAATCAGTCTTCAGTGCTCAGTATCTCTCCACAATTGAGAGATGGGAGGAAGCTGGTGGCTCAAGATAGTGCATGGGAGAGTGGGGTTCAGAATATCAAAGGCATAACACTTAAAACATTGTCAGTTGACCCCCCCCACCTCTGATGCATGCTGGACCTGGTCTGTCTCTCAACATTTTCTGTACTTTTGCTTTGTTTTTGTTCATTCATACAAGGGTGTATCTTGCAGGTGTTATGTCACTGGGGGTCACCCTCATGAAGTTGCTATATATTTTCCTATGGTTTTGATATATGAAACCCAGAATTGATGAACCTATAGGAAGAGTAAGTAGTATAGTTTTTTTGTGTGTGTGAGAGTAAAGAGGTGTATAGTGATGGGAGGTGGATAAAAGGGAGATGATATGAAAGCATCCAGGAAGAGAAAGAAACTGATTGTGGTAGTAATTGTGCAATTCTGCTTAATGTGTTTGAACTATAGAATGACATATGTTTTAACTCCCAATTAATAAACAATAAAGAGTGAACAAAGAATACAAAAGTATCCATTTATAACCCCAAGAAGAAGAAAAGAAATGGTAACTATAAGCATACCCTGTATTATTCATATGAATTAGCAAAATGGTTTTAATGTACTGGAAATTGGAATAATACTTACTTTAGGAAGATTTTTGTGTGGCAGACAGATGTGTAGCTGTCTCTGGTGAGCAAGTAGTGCTGTATGTAGTCACCTTGGTGATGACTACATGTGTGTAATCAATTTAACAACCTTTTCAGTTTTTCTACATAAAATACAGAAATATTTTGAATTCCCCTTGAAAATTACAGAGGATAAACTGTGTGTTGCTCTAACAAAGAAATGGTTTCATTTATATCATAGGTGATTTTATAGAGAGCTCTTTTTCTTCACCAACATCCAACTGCTTGCTATTGAAGACTATTCTTTGTGGTTTTGTTTTTCAACTTTCATCACTTTACCATGTTCTCAAAACACATAATTTTGATATAACAGCAATAATGCATTGAAAACCTTTTGAAATTCTGTGTATAATCTGGTGCAAAAACTGATGGCTGAAATCTGTACTCACATATTTATTCACACATGTACAGATACAACATCGAAGTCAAGACTGCCAACAAAGACTTACAGATATAGATATATAGATAT
The DNA here is from genome assembly GCA_004026705.1 of Nesogale talazaci. Taxonomy (NCBI): domain Eukaryota; kingdom Metazoa; phylum Chordata; class Mammalia; order Afrosoricida; family Tenrecidae; genus Nesogale; species Nesogale talazaci. The sequence continues at coordinate 13,920 of PVJH01015079.1, forward strand.
ATCTCCAAACTAAGAATCCCACTTATTCTTCTTCACTTAGAAAGAAGTCGTCTTCTGATCAACAAGCATTACAAATACCTGAAAGGCTTTATTCCCAAGTTTTCCCAACTTGCAGCACTTTCTTTGTGACATTACACTCAATTTACTCTGTTGAGTTGATTCCAACTGAGAGTGACCCACAGATACTGAGTAGAATTGCCCCTGGGAGTTTCCAAGCCGTAAATCTTCTATGGGAGCAGAATGCTCCATCTTTCTCCCACAGACTGGCCGGTATGTTTGAACCTTGTGCTTAGCAGTTCAATTCATAGTCCACTATGCCACTAGAGCTCCTTTTAAAAAATCATTTTATTGGGGGCTCATACAACTCTTAACCCATACATCCTTCCATTATATGTCAAGCACATTTTCTGCCCTCATTATTCTCAAAACATTTGCCTTTTATTTAAGCCCTTGGTATCAGTTCCTCATTCTCCCCCTCCCTACCAGCTCCTCCCTCCCTGATAAAGCCTTGATAATTTATAAATTACTGCTACTTTGTCATATCATACACTGTCCAATGTCTCCCTTCAACCACTTCCCCATTATCTGAACCCCAGGGTAGAGGGTATATGTAGACATCTTTTTACCAGTTCCCCTTTTATACTCCTCCTTCCCTCTACCCTCTGGTATGACCAGTCTCAGCACTGGTTCTGAAGGGTTCATCCATCCTGGATTTCCCACGTTTCCACTTCCTATCTGCAACAGTGTACATCCTCTGGTCTAGCTGAATTTGTAAGGTAGAATTGGGATCATGATCATCGGAGGCTTGGGGTGGGGTGGGGAGAAGCATTGAAGAACTAAAGGAAAGTTGTATGATTCATTTTAGCTACACTGCACCCTGACTGGTTCATCTCTCCCCAACCCATCTGTAAGGGGATGTCCATTACCTACAGATCAGTTCTGGGTTATCAACCTGTAGAGCACCTTTTTCATTTTAGAGAGAAAAAGTGATACCTTGGGTGCAATTAATGATCTTTTAATATCCAGTAAATATAATAAATACAAGCTAATTTTAGTGATTGAATATAGTCATATAAAAACAAAACTATGTGAACCAGATCATCTATCTTCATTTGAAAAATATCATGAAACATGTAAGAGACATATTTGTTTCCTCTATAGGGAACTCAGGGTATGAATAAATAGAATTAGCTACCTGCCTCCACCGAGAGTTCGCCATAGATTAAACCATGAATGAATGAGTTGCTGCCTTGTCTCTTCTAATTCGTGGCTGCCATCTGTGTGTCAGAGTAGAGCTGGGCTCCATTTGCTCTCAGTGGCTGATGGGTGAGGGTAGATCACCAGACCTTTCATCTGCTATGCCTCTAAGTGAGAGGCAGATGCAAACCTAGAACCTGTTCCATTTTGTTTACTTAACTGTTTTCCCTCACTACAGATAATTGCAAGTATGTTTTGGTATCCATGGATTGAAATAATAGACATATTTCTTTTGGTTCTTCCATAAGCTCCATAAAAAGGGTGCTGGGCACACTTGGAGGGCCAAGAGAGCAACACCACAATGCTGCAACACGCAGGCACAGTCTTCCATCTACAAGAGCCCAAGATATAGCCAGGATACCATTAGCCCTGGAAAGTTCAAATAATCTCTGGTGCATTTTTTAAGAGAGCTGGTGGCCTAGGAGTAAAATGGAAGCAATGCAGAGAGGTGGGGAGGTCTACCACACGAGTACACAGGTCTTAGGAAATGATGAGGCCAATTGAAGGTTAACTCTCTAGTTAGTTAGAAGGGAGACAAAATTGGCCACTGGATTTTTTGTTTTGTTTTGTTTTGTTTTTGAGACTTCATACAAATAGCTATAGTGCAAATTCTGTCTTGTTCCAGTTGAGAGCAGAAAGGGACACAGGAGGGTTGAATAGATATGAATGACAAATAGGATTTGAGAATATGTTTAAAGTGACATCATGACACATGAATCATTAAGATCTTGGGCATATCAAAAACACTTGACACAAAAACTCCTGATCAGCCACAAAATTCAAGTCATTTACAAGAGTTATCAGCTATAGCAGGGAATTGCTTAGGTATTCAGGATAAAAACCTAGAGGAGTCCTTGTTAACAGAATCCAAGATATAGCCATTTTACCATACAGTGGACAATTTATCGTTTGAATTTTAAAGAGAATTGTGGTGGTAGATAAATGGAACAAATTATATCTTAAGAAGTCAAGAAAACCTCTATTTTTAATAATAAATTAGAAAAGGCATATATCCAACAAATAGAAATAGAATAATTTTAAAGAATCAGGCACTATGAAAATTTCATTTAATTGTTGCATAATTCTCTTTAATATCTATGATACAGGGTCATTATGAATAATCATCATCTTGATGGTTATTGATAGACCAGATACTCTATTAGAGACAGGATAGCTGTGACAGAAAAAGAAAAGGCTATAAGAGATGTCATGGCTATGAGAGGATATGGTGATGAAAAACAAATTTCAAGTGAGCGCTCTAACATTTCACTCAGAGATTCAGAAACATTCAATGTTCAGGAAGATGGAATGATGGAGAGAGGGAGGGCATTAATAAACAATAATAGAAAATGAATCACTTAATATGATGCTTCTAGTCTTTGTCACTCCCACTATACTGCCACTGAGACACTCATAGTGACACAATTGTCCCTGTGAGTTTCTTAGACTATCACTATTCACAGGAGTAGAAAGTCTCATCTTTTATGAACAAAGCAACTGGTGGTTTCAAACTGCTGAACTTGAAGTTAGCCGAGCCAAGCACATAACCACTATGTCACCAGAGGTCCTATATAGATATAGTCACAATTTTGGGGAGTGGGATGCACAAATAAGCTATATGAAAACCTAATGGGTATTGGAGAGTTTCATCATTGGGATTAAAATGAGCCAACCCAGAGTTGGAAAAGGAGATCTCACAACCACAAAGAAAGAAGAGCCAGAGTGAAATATGTGTTTCGGATTCAGAATTTCTGTCCTCTATCTAGAAGACAAAAGCTGTTACTCTGGGAATGGCAATAGATGATAAGTGGCAAAGAAATGGAGACAACAGAGACAGCACAACTAAAATAATAGTATAAGAGTAATGAGTCTTCCTCTCCTTGGAGTGGGAAAGTTGAAGACTTTTCATCAGGAAGCTTGATGGTTGAATAAGGTGCTTCTGGGGACTTACCAATGAAGCTAGGTCTGCTGACTCATGAAAGTTATAACTGAACACCTTTGGGTCAGAGTTTTCTGAAAGAGTAGAAAATCTCTGAGCACTTATCAGTAGGGCTGAAATAGCATTGTAATATTTTCCCAAGTGCAGCAAAGACAGGCAAGGGACCAGGGCCTAAGAGAAGTCCTTACTAAGAGACTGTCATCCTTAGAGAACTATGTCTTGGGTATTCCTGAAACTGATAGCTTATGACTTCCCTAATAGGCCTGATCATCATGAGTATTGTCTGTGAGTTCTGGGTGATGACTCTAATTAATTATCAAACCCAAAGGAGAAGCAGTAATAGAATAATATCCAAATGCCTATAAGAATGATCAGCTAATACTACTCAATCAAATTTACACACTACACATCAATGCCTAAACTGAAGATACTGAAGATTTTTACCAGTTTGACATTGATCAAGCATGTAATCAGAAGCACTGATAATTACTAATGATTGAAATGGAAAATAGAAAATAAGCAAAGATGAATAGTTAGAAAATATGACCTCGGTTATTGAAACTACTGCAAAGATCACATGCTAGAATTTCGAAAGATCAACAGCTTATTCGCTTGAGAGTTCACCTTTTAAATGATATAAAGAATGACTATCCTCAAATGTACATATCTTATGTTATAAAATAAATTCAGCTGTAAACATACCCAGATTAGAATAAAAATTAAGTATCAAAATCCAATATGTCATTTTAAGGAAGAAAATGCCCTGGAGCCAAATCTTAGTACTTTCAATCACTCTTGCACACATGAAATCTGAAATGAGAAAGGAAGGTAAAAAGGAATTGATTCATTTGAGTTATAGTGTGAGTGGAGATAACTGACTATACCATGAACTGTCAGAAGAATAAGCAAATCAATGTTAGATGAAGTACAACCAGAATGCTCCTTAGAAGGGCGATGGTGAGACTAGTCACATGTTAAATACTCACATTTTATCAGGAGAAATCATCTCCTAGCAAAAGGCATTGTGCTGGGTGGAATACAAAGAAGACCCTCAATTATATGGATTGATAAGAGTGACTACAACAGTAGTGTGTTAGTCTGGGTAGATTAGAGAAACAAAACATATATATATATATACAGTCCAAAACAATCCAGTCCAAGCCCACAAGTCTGATAGTAGTCCATATAACCAATACCAGTCTATAAAGTCTTCTTCAGATTCACAAGGCACATGCAATGACGAAAGGATAGTCACAGGCCAGTGGGTGCAGAGTCTTGTGTATCCATGGTGGTAGAAGCATCTCAGTACGGGCAGGGACCTCTCTGGGGCTTCTCAAGCATCTCTGCACTGGCAGGGATCTCCATGTGGCTTTTCCAGCTTCAGGGATCTAGTTCCATCAGAGTAACCCCATGTGGCTTCTCCTCTGGGATGTCTCACAGGGAGTCCACTTTGTGTCTTGTCAACTGCCATGTCTCCCAAGGACTCAGCTGCAAGTCTCTCATACCCATTGGGAAAATATCATGAGATTTCCCAGAATTCTCAAGAGAAAGCCATGCCCACATTGAGGTCTCATTGACTAGCTCCAAATTGATAGGCTAGACTCCACCCCTGTATTCCCAGTACATGAAACTGACATGAGTACATGCAACAAACAGTCTCAAATGTCGCCATGTTTGGGCTGATGGCACAGGATCAGGCATTGTGTCACTCTTTGTACATGAGGGAGCCATGATCAATTCAATGTTAGTTAATAAGAGCACAAACAAAAGTAGCAAAAAAGACCTAGTGACTCAGGAATTGTCCTGGACTGATAAATGAAAGGTATCAGTAAGAATCCACCAGGCTGTAGATTTATAGCCTTAGAAATATATACGAAAATCTAACTCTGAAATGGTTGCTAAAACTTGGGACCAACTCATTGGTAGTGAGTTTCTGGACATAAAGACAATTAAACTTTAGTAAATTTATCTTCTTAGTTAAAAATAAACAATACAAAAAATAGAAGTCTACCAGAAACTAATTGGTGTATATTATTGAGTCAATTTCATCTCATATGTCAGAGTAGGATTGTCCCATAAGGTTTCCTGGGCTGTGCGGGTATAGATTGTCTGGTATTTTTGCCTGCAGATCTGATGGTGGGTTCAAACCACTGACCAGTTTGTTAGTAGCTGAGTGCTTAACCATTATAACACCAGGGATCCTCAGAAAGCAGTACTGCTGCTTGATTTTAACCATAGTGAATGAGGACGTCCTCTGAGTGACATAAGGAAACCTGTTCCTCACTGTTCAGATGGAGGGTCTGAGAATGCTGTACCCCCAACCCTTAAAACTCACTAGGTCAAAGTGTGATGTCTTTGTGAAGGTCTGAGGTACAGCAGAGTGAAAAATCTCAGGGTGAGACATGAAGTCTAGTCAGGGTTATTTAATCATTTTGAAGTAAATTTTAATTTACATAAACATAAGGGCAAAAGGTGAAATGAGAAGTATTGATGTGGAGACAGCTCGTGATTTCTTTAATAAATTAGCTGAAAACTTTAAGGAGCTGGATATAGTGTCAGTAGAATATTTATACTAAAGTTGATAAGAAAACTCCTCTGGAGGGAAAAGAAAACAAACAAGGTTCTCTTACAGACTTGAGAAATCAATGTCGGCATTTAAAGTTTTTAAAGACAGACTAGCCTGCTGTTCATTTGTAAAATACTCTGACCGAAATGAGAATCTGGGCTGGTCCATCCTTCTAAAAGCCCTCAGGAGACTAAAGGCCCATATCAAGGACACTAACTCGGAACTAGAAGTTCAAACCTTCAGCTTTTCATCATTTGTGAATACTAGTTTACACAGATTTTTTTCTCTTTTGTTATTTCAATTTATTCTCCATATACTAGAGAAACTTCAAATGTTTTGAGAAAAGAAGTGTCATTTGGAAAGGATGGTTAAGTTCAGTAGTGATGCACAAAATGAATGAAGGGAAAATGCCGTATGAGTCTTGCTAAGTACCATTGAGTCAGTTCTGATTCATGGCAGCCTATGTGCAACTGAACAAAACAGTGATGGTCCAGCACTGTCCGCATAATTGTTATGAGCCCATCGTTGCAGCCGCTGCATCAATCCATTTTGCTGAAGGGCTTCATCTCTTTTTTGCTGTCCTTCTGCTTTAAGTTGGATGTCTTTCAATAGGGACTGGTATTCCTGATAACATTCAAAGTACAGTACATTAGATAATTCTCACTACCCTTGCTTCTAAGGAGTATTCTGGCTGTAATTCTTCCAAGACAGAGATCTTTGTCATTCCACAGTTCTTTCAATATTATTTTCTAGCACCATAATTCAAGAACGCTTAATTCAAGAATAAAAGGAGTTAATTCTTTTTATATATTCCTTATTCAATGTCCATTTTCACATGAAATAAAAACACAACCCAGGTGCACACATTACCTGAATTTAAACAATGCAGTATTACCTTGTTTGTTCCCACAACTGCCTCTTGAGCCACATACAGATTTCTCATGAGAAAAATGTTATGAAATTTCCTTGCTAAACAAGACTATCCATAGTTTCTTATGATCAACACAGTTGAATACCTTTGCAGAGTTAATAAAATTTAAATAAACTTCTGTCTGATATTCTCTGCTTTTAGTCAAGATCCATTTTATGTCAGCAATAATATTCCTTGTTCCATTCCTCATCTGAATGCAACCTAAATTTCTAGAAATTCCCTATCAATGTACTGCTGCATTCATTGTTGAATGATCTTTATCAAAATTTACTTGTATGTGATCTTAGTGATACTGTTCTATTATGTGTGCATTTTCTTGAATCACTTTTCTTTACAGTGTGTACAAATATGGACTTCTTTCAATCAGGTGGTCAAGGCTTCCAAATCCCTTGGCATGGGGGAATGAGTACTTCTAGTGCTTTGTCAGCTTGTTGAAACATTTCAATTGATATCCTATCTGTCATAGTTACATAATTTCATGTCAGCTTGAAGATATTCAAACTCTAACTCTTCCATCTGTGTATATCATAATTCCCCTTACAGAGGGGTTGCAGAGGATATGAAACCTGTTAGGGTGCAGTATAGTAATGATGAAGCATACAACTTTCTTCCAGTTCTTCAATGCTTCCTCCTTCTCACTATCAGGATCCCATTTCTACCTTACATATCTGGCTAGATCAGAAGATATACACTGGTACAGATACTGGAAACATAGAGAATCCAGGTCAGATGATCCTTTCAGGACCAGTGGTATGAATGGCAATATCAGGAAGGTGGAGGGAAGGTGTGGTAGAAAGGAGGAACCAATTATAAAGATCTACATATAAACTCTTCCCTGGGTACGGACAATGGGGAAGTGGGTGAAGGGAATATCTTACAGTGTAAGATATGACAAAATATAATAATAAATTGTAAATTATCAAGGGTTTATGAGGAAAGGGAGAGTGGGGAGTGCGGGAAAGAATGAGGAGCCGATGCCAAGGGTTTAAATAGAAACAAATGTTATGAGAACAATAGGGAAAAAATGTACAAATGTGCTTGACACACGATTTATATTTGGATTGTGATAAGGTTTGTATGAGCCCCCAATAAAAGGATATATAATAAAAAAATTTCTAGCCTGTCAATCTAGCCTGATAGTGACTTCTTGTGTGTGTGGCCTTCTCATAAGGTGGATTCTGGGAAACTCTCTCTCTCTCTCTCTCTCTCTCTCTCTCTCTCTCTCGCCTTTCAGCTGTGAGAACCTGCTTTCTGCCAGAGTCCTTGAGATGCACTGATCACCATTTGGTCCACATTTGATCCACAAGACTTTTCCCACATTGACCTGTGACGTTCCTGCCTTCTGCATCACTGTGTGTGGTTGTGTGAATTTGAAGAAGAATTTATGGATGAGTATTGGACTTATGCCCTGAGTTGGACAGAGCTGGGATGTTTTCTTGATATATAATGACTTTGGGATAGAAAGCTCTTTCTTGAATATATATGTGTGCTTCTGAATTTGCTTCCCTAGTCAAGCTGGCCTAACACGCCATCAATCTCTGGAACATTGATTTTTGTCTAATGTCTTCAGTGCAGCTTGGACTTCTTCCTTCAAGAAAATTGGTTCTTGTTCATATGCTGCCTCCTTAATTAATTGAATGTTGACTCATCATTTGGGGTACAATGACTGTATTCTTTCCATATTCTTTAGATGTTCTTGCGTCATACAATATTTTGCTCATGGAATCTTTGAATATTTCAATGGGAGGTTTTTGTAGTTGTTTTTTTTTTTCAGTTTTTTAGGCATCACTGCCCTCTGGTGGTGGGAGTAGGAGGTCCAGCCTTTGCTCCGTGGAGCTGGAATTGAACTTCCATCCCAGTGGGCCGCAGTTCCACGCACAACCACTATGCCACCGGGGCCCAGCCTTAACGGGAGGTTTTAATTCACTCCTCAGTTGTCTCATTCTAAGTTATGCTCAGTATGTTCTTTTTGGATTTTCCAACTCTAGGTCTTTGCACATTACATTAAAGCATTTTAGTTTATCTTCTGGGGCTGGTGTTTTGAATTTTCTGTTCAGCTGATGCATTTAACCTTTTTTTTTTTTAACCATTTGCCTTACAATGTAAAGCAAATTCTAGAGCCTCTTCCCACATTTGTGCTGATATTTTCTTTCTTTCCTGGGAGTTTAATGACATTATTCTTTCTGCATACATGATGCCTCATGTGTTTCCATAACTCAGGAAGTCTGTTCTTACAATGTTCTCAAAGTTCAGGTGGGAGAGACTCAAGGATGCATTTGGTTCTGGTGTACATGTTTTAATTTACTTCAGCTTCAACCTGAATTTACTTAAGAGCAATTGGTGGGCTATTCTACAGTCAACCCCTGCCCTTGTTTTAGCTGCTGATATTGAGCTTCTCCATTGTTTTAACACAGATGTAGTCAATTTGATTTCTATGTATTCCATCTGGACAATCCCACATATTCAGTTGTCTTTTGTGTTATTGAAAAATATACTTGCAATGGAAAAGTCATGGGTATTGCAAAATTCTATCATGTGATCTGCTTCTTTTCTGTCATGAAGGCATTTTTTCCAACTCCTATTCCTACCTCTTCATTTTCAAATTTTGCATTCCAAACACCAATAAATGTTAATGCATTCTGCTTGTTCAATTGGTCGATATCAGTCTGAGGACATGGGTAATTTTTTAAAATTTTGTCACTAACTTTAGTGTATTGTGAATAAATTTGAATAACTATATTGACTGGATTTCCTTGTATATGGATAGATGTGATTCTATTCTGCCACAGACAGCATTGTACTTCAAGATAGATCTTGAAATGTCCTTTTTGATGGTGAATGCAACCCCATTCCTCTTGATTGTCTCATTTCATGCATAGTAAACCATATCACTGTCTGATTCAAAATAGCCAGTATGAGTGAACCTCGACTCGGTTTCAGCTAGGATTTCAATCTGTAAACATTCCATTTCATTTTTGATGACTTCCAAAACTAGTTGATTCATTCTTGGAATATTTCGAGTTTCAATTATTCATAGATGTTTTCACTGTTTCTTCTCATTTTGAATGATGCCCCATCAGCAAATGCCTGGCTCAAGCTTTACACTGCTCATGTCATTATAACTGATTCTACTTTGAAGGAAACGCTTTTGGGTGTCTTCCAACCTGAGCGGCTCATCTTCTGGCACATCCGACAGTATTTTTTCTGATGTCAACAGCCTATTTCTTCTTCAGAGTATATTCTTAATCTGGAAGTTATGCTAAAACCTGTGCGTTGGGGGTGGCCTTGCTGGCATTTGAAATGCCGGTGACATAGACATAGCTTCCAGTATCACAAAAATATCAAGTCACAAAAGTATGACAAACTGACAGAGACATGTGGTGAGTGGGTCAGCTAAGGGGATAAGACATAACTAAATCTTGTTCTATTATGTAAAAAGATTTTTTAAAAAACTACTGTGGCAGACTGACTAGGGCAAAAAAGTAAAGATGTATCTTAATATAACTTAATATAATTTAATATAACTTAATATAACTTTCATGTGAAAGCCAAGAACAAAGTAAGAGCCAGGGGGAAGAAATAACATCACTTAATAGAATGCTAGTGTAGGGAAAGTTCTGTTTCTGAGAGTAGTATAAGATAGAGACAGATTTGGGCTGAGTTTTTTAGGTACACAGGTGGTAAGAAAATATATAGACCTTTAGGCTGAAAACCTCGTGACGATCTGGCGCTCCTTACTTGAGAACGATCTCTGTTTATATTTCTCAACTAAGGACCATCAGACCCCAGGGAACACTTGCTGATGTTGAATGGCATTTTTGATTGTCACAACTTAGGGGATGTTGCTATTGGCATCATCAGTGATAGCATGCTGTTCTCCAAATCAGCCCCATGCAACAATAACTACAATAACAATGCCCATTCCAATATATCAGCAACCCTAAGATTGAAAATCTTACTCTGCATAAATGTCTAAGTACATCTTGTCTAAACTGTGCATATATTTGTTCAATTTCAATGAGGAAGAAGCAAAATAATAGTACCCAGTATTCATTGAACCATTCTGTTTCAGCTGTGTCCTTATGTTATATGATTCAATCTCTAAAACCCTATGATATAATTATTGTCTTATCTCCATTTAACAGATAAACAAACTGGTCCCCTGGAAAACTAAGATACCTGTGAAAAGCCATGTCACTGGCAAAATTAGAGAACTAGCATTGCAACCAGATAATCTATTCCCAGAACCATTAAATTGGACCACACAGTAACTATAAGTATGGTATTCTTAAAATCCAGTGCAGGCAAGAAACAGATTTAGGTAATACAAAAAAAAAAAACTTTTATTCCTTTAAATTTTCCACACAAACATTTGATTTCCACTCTAAGAAATATTAATGACATTTTTGTTTCAATGAAAATTATATTCTGTGATTTCAAAGCATTGTCCATAAAGGAGGACTTCTAGAAGGGAACATATATCTCAAAGTCCAATGAAAGCAATGTTTTGACATGTAGGTCTGTACAGGTACATTTCATCATTTTTAACTGAAAATAAACAGCTATCATTTTCTACGTATGTAATTTTTACTGGATAAATTAGAACTGAGAGAGAAATTGGTTGAGGATGTATCTCTTATATTCTTGCTTTCCAAAATGTTTTTAAGGGTATAAAATAAAGACACATTCAAGCTGTGAATGAAGGCAGCACTGGATGTCCACAAGTGAATATCACTATTTCAAAAGTTAAAATGTATTTGCTGAAAATTAGGGATCTAACTCTTACAATATGGTCAAAAATAAGCAAGCACTTCATTACTCAAGTTTGACTTTAAGTTGTGATAGTTACATAATCTGGTGTCAAATTGAGCATAGCCAATGACGCCTCTGTGTGGGCATGGTCTTCTGAGGATTCTGGGAACCACTGTATTTCCTTCTTGGGAGTGAGAGACACACTCTCCTCAGCTCACTCATTCTGAGGAACCCCTGTGGAGAAGACTCATGGAGAGAGGCTGATGGAACCAAACCTTTACAGCCTGAGCAGCCACATGGAGACCCCTGTCAGCACTGAGATGCTCACAATGCCACTGTATCCACAAGACTTTCCACCCACTGGTCTGTGATCTTCCTGCATTTAGTGTCATTGCATGTGTTTCATGAATCTGAAGGGGAGTTTATAGATTGTTATCAGACATATGGACTAATATAGGACTCATGGACTTGATCTGAACTGGGTTGGGATGTTTACTCAATATTCAACTGCTCTTATATATATAAAACTCTTTCTTAGTTACGTGACTGTCCATAAATTTGTGTATCTAGTCTACCTGGATTAACACAGTTGTCCACAGTAAATAAAAAATATAAAAACACTTCATATTCGATCAACCTAGATATCCAAAATTTGGGAGCTTTTTATTCTCCATTCGGTCAAAATAATGAAAAGAAAATCCTCTTTGTTATATTTGAAAACATTTTGTATTTTAAACTCTTTGAAGCAGTTGACCTCATTCTTCAAATGACATCTTTAGAAATAATATAGCCATAGTAGACGAAAAGAAATAATAGCGTCTACATAGAAGGACGCACCTCTGAGAGGACTGGAAAAGGTAGGAGAGGAGGTATGGGAGCACTCCAAAGACAAATATATTTTATTCTGTAGTTGAGGTAACCCCTTTGATAACTTCTGAGGGCTCACAGAAAAAACAATTTTAAAAGGTTATGCGATGCGTTTTAGAGGGATTTAATTAAGAAAATAGTGAAATTATATTAAAACCTGATAACTATATTAAAGTTGTAGGTCCCACTGGTATTTTAAATAGGTTCCACTTTAAGTAGGATTTTATACAATCATATAAAAATCAAACAGCCCAGTCAGTCAATTCCACCTCATAGAAATCCTGAAGGACAAAGTAGAACTGACTTACTGGGTTTCTGGAGCTGTAAACCTTTATGAAGACTGTCTCTTCTTTCTTCCCTGGAGTGACCTACTGCTGAGCCCTCTGAATACCCAGGTCACCTACAACCATGTATACATACCTTTAACTACTAAATTTCATTCCATATTTTAAACACAGCTCCCCCTCCATTGTCCTCCTTCCCTTCATGAACTTTGAGTCACTAAGACATAAGCACTCTATTTCCACTAGCATTAGTTTTTAACCATTTCTGTCAAAAAGTACAAGTTTGGTCTTTAACTATTAAAAATAATTAGAGTAAATAATATGTAAGTTAGCTCTTTGACTCCACATTTCATTGAAGAGGGTAAATTTTACTATTTTAAGCTGTGATTTGGTATTATTTTTGAGCAATGAAATATTTTTGATCTCTTATTTTCCAGTAAGAGTGTGACTATAATAAAACCCAATTCTGCTTTTGGTCTAGAGATATTTAGTAGCATTGTATTTGTTTTCTTTGATAGCAACATGTATTAATATTTATAACCATCTTCCTCTGCAGCATCTCCCAGATGGCTCTGCGCCCAGTGCACACGTTGAATTTTATCTTTTACCATATCCCAGTGAAGTTTGTAAGAGGAAAACAAAATCTGTTCCAAAATGCACTGACCCTACTTTCAATGAAATCGTGAGTATGACTCATTTTTTGTGCTGTCATTTTATATTTTTCTCATAATTTTTCAACTTAACAACCAAGCATGAAAAAATTACAGTAATTGGCATCATTATTCCATACTGGAAAAGCATTTCCTAAATGCCCAGTGTACTGATCCCTGTTCTAGATGTTTATGGGAATATGACATTCCAGGTATGGGTCTCATGGTGTTTATGAAACCATTTGTAAATTCTGGCTAATTTCCAGTAATAGCCCAAGTCTAGGGACTCAAAAAAAGTAAACCCCGACATTTGTTTTGCATAATAATATTATTCCTGACTTGATCTAATTTTTTTTCTTTTTTTAGCCTGATGTTCTTTACCCAATAATGTTATCAAAGCCTATTATGTATAGCAGTGGTAGAGTAAGTCAAGAAGTATGACTTCTAGGGTTCAAATTTTCCCCTGCATGGGTTTATTTCAAACAAAATAAGTTGAACTATGTCTCTGCCAACAGTGGATGGGTGCAAACAAGTTCTCTCAATGAGAGACTTTTCTTAGCTTCATTTGGGTGCCTTCAACCGAAGTCCACTCATAATAGTGACGTCAGAGGGGTCTGCTGAGTCAGATAAACTCAAGAAGGAGAAATCAGCTCAGAGGTTAGAGCAATTGTTTGTATGTTTCCTGGGAGGTGGGATGAGGTGGGGGGGGGTGGTAATCCTGATAGATTTTCCACAAAGCACACAGGACAATCACAAGGATTTATGATATTATAATAAACTTTTAAGACTACTGAATACTACTTTGGTGACAAAAAGACCAGGAAATTTATACCAAGAATTCCTTACCCCGTCAGAACAATGTACCTGCTCGTTCTTCCATGGTAGCAAGGGCTGTTTATGAGAATATCAATGGAAAACTTTGTCCCACTCCCTCCCATCCTGATCTTGCCCTTTGCGACTTTTCTATAGTCCCAAGAGTCCAAGAGTATTAAAAAGGCATGCCATTTGAGTCTCGGAGGATGTCAGGCTACAGTTTTGACCAGGTATAAATCAAAGAGCACAGAATTACGTAGAGAGGGGTTAAAACGATGGAAGACCTCCTGCAGAAATACAAAGACCTGGAGTGATGACAGGTAGAGAAATAATAGCTTCACATTTGGGAATTTTTGTTGAATAAAGGAGTCTATGGTTTTGCAGTAATACTTTTTGATTTGATAGATCTCATAAAATCCCCTTGGGGGGGGGGGCATCACTGCCTCTGGTGGTCGTGGGAGCCCTCAGTGCTGCTCCTGAGAGCTGCTGCTGGATTTGTATCACCAAGCCCACGGGCCGCAGTCCCACACTCAACCACTTACGCCACCTGGGCTCAGCCCCCATAAAATCCGCTTTTTCAATGAAGACAATAAACAACTAAAAATTCAAATTTAGTTGAGTTTATAGTGTAGATGACTCGAATTTATTTGTACTATACAATTTGAGCATCCAAACCCCTTTAGATCAGCTACTACACATATTCTCTTGATTCTATCCTTTACTATCTCTTCTGTACCTTTTTAGTCAATTATTTACTCACTTTTCCTTACTGGATCTTTAACTTAATATTCATTATATATGCTTAATATACATAATATACATATATATACACACACATTTTAACCTTCCCCTTAAACATCGAAATTTCTTTTAACTCCTTATCACCTCTATTCATTCACAAAATGAACTTACACCCTGACTTCACTTCATCACTTACTTTCAGCCTTGTGATCCTGGATGATTAGGTGGATGACCTTTATTGATATTGCTTTCTTCAAGTAGAATCAATGCTTCTGATTGATTGATCTGATGAGTCTCTATACTCTCTTTCCCTAGAACCCTGTTGAGGAGTCATCACTACCAACCACGCACTGTTTCTTAGAACTTTTTCTCCCCCAGTTATGCTGTTTCTTAGTTCTTTTAGCATCTGAATTTACTCCTCAAACCCAAGGTGCTCTCCCAAGCAACTGACCTGCATTTCTACTTGATGGCTACAGAGTTCCTAACAACTATCTCCTAATTGACTCAATGGCAGTGAGATTGGTTTGGAGCACTTTAAAGTCAGATTCGCCTCTACAGATTTTCATGTCGAAAGTTAAATTTTAATGATACCTCTTTGGGTGTCACCCCCATATCCAACACAGAGAGGAGCAGAGGGTACTCCAGAGTTGCATATATGTAGCTATATTGTTCAGGCAACTCCTTGGGTGAATTTTGAGACCCACAGAACATTCAAAAATATTATGAGATATATCTTATCATAATTTACTTACTAAAATCATTGTTACCTTTTGAAAATGATTTAAAGATATTCAGAAGATATATAGAAACCCCGGTAGTATCATGATTATTTGTGTGCTAATTTCAAGTCAGCAGCTAGGTTCCACCGTGGGAGGAAGATGGTGCTTTCGACTCCTTTAAAGAGCTGTATTCTCAGAAACACACAAGCATAGCTAGTTTGTATGCTATCCTCTGGGATCTCTATGGGTCAGAATCAACTTGATGACAGTGAGCTTGGTTTAGTGGATGTTACATGAGACAGAGAGAGTGTACAAGATTCTAGAGACTATATACAAAGAAGACTGCAAAGAAAGACTCCTCTCCTTTAGTAAAGGAAGACATCTTAGTATGATGCCCACAGTTAAAGATACACACCTTCCAATATTTCTGGTCTCTTGAACACCCAGCTCTTCCATGTTTTTATACTTCTTTTATCCATAACATCAAGAAACTTCCCATACCCTATATCTAAATACTTAAAATTTAAAGTAACATACAATGGCAAAAATTCATGAGCATTAATGAGAATTTTTTCATTAACTTTCTACTCATTTCAAGCATAAAAGTACATGGAAATGTTTCATTATCTTTTAATTATATTTTCTACAAATCCCCTCATATGTGAATTAAAATAACAGCAGTAATTATGCATGCCCAAATATTACTTAATAGTATCTGAAGAGAAATATAATATCAAGATGGGAGGAAACCAGTTTATCTGTGATATCCACATTACACAACCTTGCCGGCTGAGAGTGAAGAAAGGTTGAAGCACTTGTTGGTAAAGATAAAGGATTACTACCTTCAGTATGGATTATACCACATAAAGCAAATGAAAGTTCTCACAATAAGTAAGATCATGATACACAAAGAAAATTTTAAAGTTGTCAAGAATTTTGTCATCAATTCCCCTAGAAGCAGCAGTCAAGAAGTCAAACAATGTATTACATTGAGAACAGCTGCTGCCAAAATCCAAGCAATGTAGCCAAAACTACAAAATGTTAAAAAGTAAAGATGTCACCTTTGGAACAAAGATGCACCTAACTTAAGTCATAATATTTTCAATAAGCTCATATTCATGTTATAACTAAGCAATGAATAAAAAACACTGGAGAATAATGGACACATTTGAATTATGGTGTTGGTGGGAAGTATTTCATAGACCATGGACTGCAAGGAAATTTTACAAATAGTTTTGGAAGAAAATCCCATCATTCTCCTGACAGTACCTGGACTGACCCTCTCATTAGCCGTCCACTGCATAACCACTCCACCACCAGGGCTTTAGTAAATATTTAAAGAGCTTTGAAAGCCCTGTGCTCATCAGTAGCAAATTTCAATGTATACACAATTTAAATCATTGGAAATGTTCATATACATGGTTTTTCTAATACCATAGTGATCGATAAAATAAGAAGTCATTACATAACTAATCTTACTAGGAAGTCTGGTTAAATTTTTAAGGACATAGGAAAGAGAAATGACACTATTTTAATTTCCTATTGCTTTGCTGTCTATATTAATACAGCAAAGATATTTACAAGTACAAAAGAAAGTAAGCCAGCTTTAAATCTGGCTTTACTTCCTCTTGCCCTCAGTTGTCATCTAAGACCCAAGTCCTTTAAATCATTTCTGTGCATCTTAAGGAGTTCCACCTATGTGCTCATAAGAAACCCTAGTACATTCTCACATGGCATCTGCCATGTGTTTCGCATCTCTCCTGTCTCTGGCAATACTTAGAATGGCTGCTTCAGCAATGGACCACAGCTGACTTCTCTCAAACGACCAAAATCAGGCAGTGCTTTGTGAAGTAGGAGGGAGGTCACTCTCTTTATGGACATTTCTTAGAATACAAAGATGATACGGGACATATCACCAATAATTTATGAAGTTTTTAATGAAAATAGTTCATTCCTTAGTCCACAGCCCTCTCTCAAATTCCCAGATCTGAGAGAAACTCACGAGAGAGCACTTACAAGTAATAGAGTTTCCACATTCAGATAGTAAGGCTTGGAGGGGCAGCCAAGCTTATCTCGTGCAGCCTTCCCAGAAAGAGTCCCAGCAAGGGTGGCCAGCAGTTTTCCTGACAACCTTTATTATATATATATATGTATATATATATATGTATATATATATCCCAATGGTAGAAATGAATAGGCTCAAAATGGGGCTAAAATTGGGGCTAGAATTGTACCTGCAACAGCCTTCCAGATTTCATGAGAAGCGGAATCGGGCTTCTACTGCAAATCATTGCTCCTTGCATTTCAGTAACTTCAGCAGGAAAGGACGCTTTATGTGTTCAATAGTAGAATTCTCAGCAACCATGCAGGGTACCTGAGTTTGGTCCCCAGCTAAGGAACCACAAGTGCAGTCACCACCTCTCAGTGAAGACTTGCATGTTTCTGTAAAGCTAAGCAGCTTTCAGCAAAGTTTCCAGAAAAACACAATGTGTTAGCCCAGGTAGAGTAGAGGAACAAATTTATAGACATGCATATAGATATAGGGGAAAAGGTTTATATACAAGAGGAACAGGACATTGAGCCCAGTCCAGTTCAAAGTCATAAGTCCAATATTAACCCATATGGCCAAAATCAGTCCACAAAGTCTCCTTCCAACTCACGAAGTCACAGGTCAGTGGGTGCAGAATCCCGGCGCTGCCAGGGGTCTCCCCATGGCTCCTCGCTTCCAGGCCTCAGGGTCCATCAACAGCATGCCGCTCCAACTTCAGAGGTCTGGCTCCATCAGGGCAAAGCCATGTGACCTCTCTGCAGGCTTCTCCAGCTTCTCCGACGCCGCCATCTTGTCTTTTCCATGACTCATCGCCTCTCTAACTCCCAACAACTGGGGAAGATAGCTTCTCATCTTCATGAGGGAAATATCACGAGATTTCCCAGAAGTCTCAGGAGAAAGCCAGGCCCACATAGAGGCCTCATTGGCTATTCAATGGCTATCTTCAGATTAACAGGCTAGACTCCACCCCTACATTTCAATCATAAAATTAACATAAGCACATGACCACCACATACAAACTATGTTGAAAGTACTGGAGATCTATTTTAAAAGATCATTTATTTTAATCTCCTCATGCATTGAGTAGCCAAGGGCTTACGCGATGTCAGCTAACAACAGTGACTGTGTTTAAATGTCTTAGAATATCTTGCAGGCTATACAAATAATTACTATTACCTAGCACAAAGGCAGCAACAAAAGGTACTCAATCAGCATAGGTATTCATGTATATATCATCTTATTGAATACTCACAATGTGATAAAATTTTATTTGATGATCGGATTCTAAATCTTTTGCCTAGAGTTATGAAGTTGCACCTACGTATTCCAAAGCACAAATTCCCAAACCTATGCTTATTACCATAGGAGATGCTGTGAGTTCTCCCTTATGAACAGGCTTCCTCTTCTCTTTGCCTTGATCTGCTTCCACAAAGCTGTTTCCATAAACACTAAACACATGTAAACTTCCATATTAATATATTACCATTGCCGTCATTTAAAATGTACTTTAAAAATATTTATTTGATCTTGTTTCAAACAATATACCATGAGTAACGTGTGTGTGTTTGATGGATATTCATTCCTTTAAATGTTTTTCTACTTGGGGTAATGATTTCAAACTCATAAATTGAACACTTGCCAGAATGAAGAGTTGGCTTATGCCTATGGGTAAGGAAACATGCTAAAGTGAATTAAATGAATTGTCCATTTTTCATTCTGCTTATGTGAAAGCAGAATTGTCCCCGTTATGTAGTTCTACTATGGGAGATATGCCACAAGTTGGTGGCTTTAACAAACAGACCTTTATTTTCTCATGCTTAAGAGACAGAAGTCTCAATTCAAGGTGTGTACCCTTGGAAAAAGGGGTTCTGTCTCTGTGGACTCTGGAGGATGTTTTTGGTCCTTTTTGAGCCTTATCCCCTGGATAACCTTCATACAGCTTCCATCGTCTTTCCCTCCCATCTCTGCTCCTTCATTTGTTTTTTTTAAAACCTTTTAAAAAATGTTTTCATATCAGAAAGGATTGGTTCTAAATGCACTCCACATTATGCTCTCTCTATAACAAAACAAAAATAATTTATTTCCAGATGGGATTATAGTTAGAAGCATAGACATTAGGATTTATAGCACATATTTTAATTTTATAGGATCACAAATCAATCCCTAAAAAGAATACATGTCAAATCAAAAGTTTCTTGAATAATATATCATTTCACACACTTGTCTTACATTATCCACAATTCATTGCACACTAGAAAAATAATACATTTTACATGATGTCAGAGGTGTAATGAAGTAATTAAAATAGATCACTGTTGTCTGTGATATGCAATGATTGCCCCTATGATATGCAGCTGAGGAATCTTAAATTTTCAGATACTTTTAGGAAATAACTTTTACATAATAAAGCACAGAATAAAACATATAAATGGAGTGATGCAAACTTTGGAAGTTCATATTTTGCATTTTAATCAGAAAATCAATTAATTACTAAAGTCATTTCCTGAGCCATTCAGCATGCTAAATACTTGGAAGATTCACTCTGTCTGGAAGTATTTTCCCTATCCAACTGATAGAAAACACCAAGAAAGCAAATGTTCCACCTTGTGTATTTGATGGATTTTTCTTCATCTATAATTTATTAGTGTTTAACATGTTCCAGGCTTTCTAGAAAGGTTTATATTCACTATGTCACTTATTTTTCCCTTCAATGCTAAAAGGTAAGTATCATTATCACTATTGCGCAAATGAGGAAAAAAATCATCTGACAAGAGATTAGTCAAAATATAAATCATTGATATTTTTCTTACAAATTTAAATCCTTGAGGCTTATTTAGATGGTTCTCAGAAATTTAAATCTTTAGGGCTTATTTGGAGTTATTAAGTCTGGCTTTTCAGAGGGCCTAATGCTTAAAGAATAATGTAACAGAATGGACATTGAAGAAATCCTCTGCCCTACGGTCCATGACAAATCATAGGACCCTACAGGACATGGAAGCACCTCCCCCACAGTGTTTCCAGGGCCATCTATGAGTCTTAACAGAATCAGACACTTCTTACTGTGTCCATAAGGCATCTGGTAGTTTTTAATCTTTCCAGTAACTGGCCAACACTAAACCCCCAGTGCTCGTTAGGTTAGTGATAAAGTGGAAGTAAACCATTATCAAAAAGTCAATTCTAGCATCAAATCAGTTCTGGATAAGGTTTCCAAGACTGTCATTCTTGACAGGAGCAGAGAGCCTCATCTGCATAGAGGGATTGGTGATGACTAAGGACTCACCCTCATGGTTAGTACCTAACCCACAGCACAAAGAACCAGAGGAAGCCTCCCAACTGACTCCAGCCTGCCAGTTCCAGCTGTTCCCCTGCTTCCTTTTTGATTTTTTAAACAGTGTTCTTGACATGAAATTCACATAGTATACAATTCAACAGTGATTCTATTAAAGTGCTGTGCAATCATTACCCCAGTCAACTTTAGAACATTTTCTTCTTTCTAGTGTTCCTTGTTTTGAGTTCCCCATTGCCCCGAATCCACCTCCACCATGCCCCTAGAAAACTACTTATCCAGTTAATTTACCTCTCCTGGATTTCCTACCCAGAAAACCATACAAAATAAAACCAAAGAGCAATAAAAAGCCAACAACACCTTGCCCTTTGGCCATAAAAAGCATACAAGTTTATAGCGGCATGTAAAACTCCTTTTCCAAATGTGCTCTTAAGTCAACCTTTCCTAGTATGGTACTGGACTTAACAAATGCAGCTGCTTCCCACTCCTGAAGGGCAGCACATTGAAAATCACTGTGCCACAACAGATACATAGTGAGAGCCTGGGGTCTGCTTTCGGGGTAAAAGAAACTCAACAGCTCAAGAACTATTCTATTAAGTGCTTGCATTCCTGCTAAGTAAAAGAGAGCATCATGCAAATTTGTATCTTTAATATGATTTCAGCTCAGATTCTTTAAAATTAGTTAGAGACATTTTCATTAAAAAAACAAGAAGATATCCACTGTAATTATCATCCAGTGGTGGAAATATGTATTCCTTCCTTTTTTGTTAATTTTTGTTTCATTAATAATTTACATCATGATCACATATGTCCATACCTAAAAATTAAGCAATTATAAATAAATAAAATAAACTATAGAGTGACTACTTCACATGAAGACAGAAATATTTTTACATTTGTCTAAATAGCACAGGAAACCATGCAAATTTTTTGTCTTTCTTCATTAGTCTTAAACACAGAAGGATGATGTCAAGCTCCAATGTTGCAAAATAAATTCAAGGGCAGTTAAAGGTTAAAGACATTTTAAATTCCTTGCTAACAAATAATTTGTAATCTTATTAAATTTGATGTTGGCCATTCTAGTAAGTTCTTAGCTATTTGCAGTAATTTTTTGTCATATGAAACATGAATTAAATTTCTATTATGTTAGGATGCACTTTAGTTTTTCACAATTAGAGTTAGAAATGAAAGATTCTATTGTTTTCAAAGCAATATTCAAAATAAAGATCCATTTATACACATGGTATTTATATTTCCTTTTCCTTTCCATTTTCAGGTGGTATACAATGAAGTCACAGAGCTTCAAGGACATGTCTTAATGCTTACTGTTAAAAGCAAAACCACATTTGTAGGAGCAATTAACATTCAGCTAGATAGGGTCCCTCTCAATGAAGCAAAGTGGTATACACTAGGAAATAGTATCATTTGACCATCACTATAAATTTAGGCAATTATTCATTAAGAACTTGTGGAGTTTTTTGTTGATTTTTTTCCTATCACTTAAACAAGATATTTTTGTTGCCTAGGATAATATAGGGTATAGACATACACACAATGGAATCTAAATCAATCTTTCTTGCTATCTATAATTTATCTATACATTCAGTTGTTTCCTAGAATCTTTTCTTCTTCAATGGGCAACAATAAATTCAGTGATATCTCATATGTGAATAATATGATTTTAATATATCTTTAAAGTCAAACATGTATTCACATTTGATTTTAACTCTGATGCATGGTCCACTACAAAAGTCATATGGTTCTTCTAACCATAGTCTTTTAACTCCCACCAACTGACAGGTGGACCCTGCCAATATGGTACCTACAGGCCTGGAACAGTTTGTCATCCCACTAGGTATAAAATGAGCAATCAGAGAAACAAGAAGGAGAAATATCATGACCATCAAGAAAGAGGAGCCAAGAGCAGTGCCTCTTTTGTACCCAGAGGCCTCTGCATAGAGAAATGGTGATGCCAGCAGCAGTGGCACCAAGAGTTCAAGTTCTAACAGTGGGCTCACAGAATTAGTCAAGCAGAATGCCATCAGGCAAGAAGCTGCCTTACAGAATCTGTGTCCTTCACATTTTTGATTCTGAATTGTAGACTTGTTAACTTCTTTAATAAATTGCATAATTATGAATTTTGTCTGTGAATTCTGTGTAGTCATTGCAATGAATTACCAAACTTAGGCAGAGAATCAGTAAGATTGGAAATTGCAAAATCAGGGAAATAGTAGGTAGGACAACTCAAAATGGAGGTCTTACTGTGATTGGTCAGTAGTACAAATGTGTGTTGTTTGTGTTGGTTAGTTTAAATAAGCAACAGAGGGGGTTTTACAGGATTTCCACAAAATCATTACTTTAAAACATTTCTTGGAGCCTGTTAAAGAGATTTCTTGTGTCAAAAGTCACCCTTAAAAATCACCCTTAAGAACATTATTTCCATATATTTAATTTAACCACCGAGAAGAACAATGTTTTGTCTGTTATGGACATATATCTGTCTAAGAGTCAGTCAATTTCAGGGGAAATTCTTTGTTATATGCTTAAGTCTGTTAGGGAAAAAGTGAAGAACATCTGACCCAAAAGCCATGTAAGACTTGCTAAATCTTCAATTTCAGTTAACTTCCTATACTTCACCAAAGCAATCATATTATGGGTAGATTAATTAAATGTTTGACCAGTATGACTCAAGTATGATTGTGTTAGACCAGGTAGACTAGAGAAAAAATCATAAACATATACATACTTATGTATATAAGATAGAGGTTTATATGCAAGAGGAATGGAACATTGAGAAAGCATTCCAACTCAGAACAATCCAAGCCCACAAGTCTGATATTAGCCCATATGTCCAATACCAGTCTGTAAAGTCTTCTTCAGAGTCACAAGGCACATGCAATGATGTCAAAGGCAGGACAATCACAGGCCAAAGGGTAAAAAAGTCTTAGGATCCAGTGGCGATGTAAGCATCTCAGCGCTGGGAGGGGTCTCTATGTGACTTTTCCAGCTTCAGAGATCTGGTTCCATTAGGGTAAGCCCATGTGACTTCACTTCCTCAATGTCTCACAGGGTGTCAGCCTTGTATCTTGTCAGTAGAGCATCTCCAAGGGATTGAGAAGTGAATCTCTCACCTCCAATGGGGGTAATACAATCAGATTTCCCAGAATTCTCAGGACAAAGCCATGCCCACCCAGCGGTCTCATTGGCTATTTCCAGATTGACAGACTAGACTCCACCCCTACACTCTTAATCCTCAAATTGACACCAGATTAGGTGACTGCCACAATGATGTCATAAAATTCAAGTGGCCCTTGACAGAATAAAGGTTCTCCACCCCTAGTCTAGGGGATTGACAGTTGCAAGGAAATAAGCAAAAACTAAAATGAAGTCAGCTCAGCCATGTATCTCGTAAGTTGATTCATTTTCTTAAATTTCATGTACTATCTTTGCACATTGTCTAATGTCTAATGTCTAAATAAGTCTAAAACTATTCTAAAATGAAAGCCATACTTTATTACCTGATAAACAGGTTTTAGGATGCCAAGAATACTCCTTTAACAGGAATCAGAAAAAATTACAGAGCTTGAAATTTTTTAAAAGTCTGTTTTCAACCATTATCTATCTTATATGACCAGAGAGTTCACTCTCAAAATGCATAATAAAATAGGAGGGGAAATTTGCATCTAGAACCACGAGTCTCAATTAGGAAGAGGAGTGAAAGAAATGGTTGAATGTGTTCAACAGTCTCACAATCAATTTCTAAACTTTGAAAGGAGGAAAGAGTATTTCAAGAAGACACAAGGTCTAAATGCAATGAGATATCTTCAATAGGATGCATAGGTCGCTGAAATGAGTACTATCAGATATCAAACTATTCTAAAAATTTATTATTAATCAGAATGTAGTACATAGTCATATCATTACATAGTTCAATCACATCAAACACTATTGAACATTTGCTACCACAATTCGTTTCCAAACATTCATTCCTTCCTGGACTCCTTAATATTGTCTCCCTTTTATCTGGCCCCACACCAGCACTGTACCCACCCACAGAAACCCCGAATCTACTTGCTGTCCCTATTGGTTCAACAATCCTGAATTTCAGATACTGAAAAACAGAAAAATGCAACTTCAGAAGGATGACCCCCAATAACATAACACCACTATGATAAAACCTAATATGAACAAACACACACAAAAAGAAAACAAAGATATAGAAAATATTGAAAACCAAATCACTGATGGAAGATTTCTTTAAAATGAGTTTATGTTTATAGATCCTCAGCTTCTGACAACTGTGATAGTCTTAAAGGCACTTTTACTATTAACTAATGCCTGTTTTTATCTGCAATATCATGAAAAATTAAACAAAATACTGAACAGGTTTGCACGGCTGATTTTCAGAATTAAATCTGCAAGCCCTAGCACTGCATCTGTTTTCATTAGGAAGCTCAATTGAAGGATACCTAGCAACATAGCCGCCTTCACTTACTTAATTCAACTGTATCAATCATCTCACTTCTTCCTTATACACTGTTCACCTTTCACAGGCACAGGAACTGATTGAAAACACCACTGCGTAGTCCAGGAACACCCTAGACCTTAAAGTGATACCTTTGCTCTTTAGCACGTTAAAGAGGTTCTGTGTGGCAGACTAGCCCAATACAATGCATCATCTTATTTCTCAATTGCCACTTCCACGAGTATTCATTGTGGATCCAAATAATATGCAACACTTAACAACTCAATGTTTCTCCATTTATCATGGGAACGGCCTGGTTGTGAGGCTTTGGGCTTCTTTACACTCTGCTCTAATCTGTGCTGCAGGCTGCTGTCTTGCTCTTCATTAACAAGTGCTTCAAATCCTCCTTGCTTTCAGCACACAAGACTGTATTAGCTGTGCGGTCCTTAACGAATCGTCCTTCAATGAGGATGGTGCCACAATTTTCTTCTTAGCGTCCAGTTTGCCAACTTGCAAATTGTATACATATGGTGAAAGAATACAACCCAGATACACATCTTTCCTGATTTTGAAACATTAAATATAATTTAATTACTAGTAGAACTGCCTCAAGCTCTATGTCCATATTCCACAGATGCACGCTTAAATGTTATGGAAATCTCATGATTAGTGATGCCATCCATAGGTTTTTATGTTCTATACAGTCCAAAGGTTTTGTGCAAAGAATTTGTAAAAAGTCGAAGAAATATAAATAAGTACATGTCTGAAATGTTCTGCTTTCAGCTACAATCCATCCATTTGAGGTTGGTAGTTATCTCCCTCATTCTACATTTCCACTTGAGTCCAGGTTAAATTTCTGGCAGTTCCTTGTCGATGAACTGCTGTAATCATTTTTTAATTAGCTTCAGCAAAATTTTACTAAGTGATGTTGATGATTCTGTGGGGATAATTCTTCATTCTCCCCCTTTTCTTTGGAATGAGAACAACTGTGAACCTCCATGAGGAGATTTTCCAGGTAGCCATCTCTAATTTCTTGGCATAGGCTAACAAGTGCTTCCAGCTGTGCACCATTAGCTAAAACATTTTGATTAGGATGTTGTCAATTCATGGAGTCTGATTTTAGCTAAAGGTTTCATTGCAACTTGGACTTTTTCCTTCAATACCATCAGTTATTGATCTTATGTCAACTAGTTCATTTTGGTTCAGTGTCTGTGTATTCTTATATCTTCTGGTCCCTCCTACGCTCTTCAATATTTTGCCTGTAAAATCTCTCAGTATTTTCACATGAGGCTTGAACTTTTTTTCATCAGTTCTTTGCGCTTAAGGTATACTAAGCAGGTAATTCTCTTGTTCCTCTGTATTCCTGCTATTGCTCACTTCATTCTAATGCTTTACTATTTCCTTTGGTAGTTTTCTGTCCACCTCTTTTATTTCATCACTTCCTACAATCACTTTAATGACTCTAAGTTCATAGTCAAGTTTCAGAATCTCTTCTGACACTCACTCTAGACTTTTCTTTGGTTCATATCTTTTTAAAGACACTTTACTTTCTCATGTATGACATTTTCTTTGCCATCTCACAACGTATCTGGTCTTTAGTCATTAGTGTTTAATTAGTCACATCTGTCCTTGAGATGGTTTTTAAAATCAGGTGCAATATGCTCAATATTATATTTTAGCTTTCATAGACTTGTTTTAATTTTCTTCAGCTTCTACTTGATTTTGACAGGTTATTTCATAATGGACTCTTGACTTTGTTTTGGCTGATGATATTGCTTCTCCATTGCCTCTTGCACCAGGTGTAACACGTTAATTTGAATCCTGTGCATTCCATGTGGTAAGTGTCCATTATGACATGTGCGGTAGTTACATAACCTTGGGCCAACTTGAGGATATTAAGAGTAAAGGGGTAGAGTATAGCCTGTCAATCAGCACACAGCCTGATGCCTCTGTGTGGGTGTGATCTTCTCCTGATGATTCTGGGAACATCCGCTCCCTTGATTGTGCCATCAGAAGAGACAGATCTCTCTCTCCCTTTCCCTCTCCCTCTCCCTCTCTCCCCTGACCAATGGACAAGCCGCATGGAACCACAGTGATGGCAGCCAGTTCCCTGGAGATTCCTCCACCACCACTGGATTCACAGGACTTTTCACCTACCAGCCTGCAATCATCCTGTACCCATCATCAGTACATGTACTGTGTGAATCTGAAAAGGAATTTATTGACTAGTATCAGATATATATCTTGACTAAGCTGGCACATTTTCTCAATATACAGTGGCTCTTTCTTACATAAATATATGAGTCAAAATTTGTTTCTCTAGTCAAACCAGTCTAACATAAGATCCATCCCATTTAGCATCAACAGGAATATCCTTAATTCCATGTCCTCTTCTAAATATGACTTGAATGTATGGAAATTCTCTATTGACATACTTGTGTAGCCTTTTTTGGAAAAAGCTCCATCTTAATTTGACTTGTATGTGACATTAATGGTGTTATTTTTGACAATTACCACATTCTATTAGAGTCGTGGAATAAAGTGCTAGAATTCCTCTTTTAACCACTGTTATATATTCTTTCAGTGGTGCTTGAATCCATTCACTTTACATCCTTGCTTGATATAAGCATTGTAGTATAGATTACGCAAACATTGTTTCATTTAATCTTTGGAAAAATCTATATGGTGGAATAATTACCCTCACCTATACAAAATCAATTCATATTTTCGATGAGATTCTAGAAGATACTGAATCATTGGCAAGAAAGATGCAATCTTGAAACAGGGTAAGTACAAAAAATAAAATATTTTACAAAATAGATTTTTCCAAAGATTTATTCTGCTTATGATTGATAAATTTGCCCATGATTGCTATAATTACACACACATATATCTATAGCAGAAAAGATACTGTCAAAATCAAATTATTGATTTAGACATTCCAGTTAACTAAGTTAAAGTTGAAGGTGAACTTAGGCATTACACAATTCAGTAACATTAATTTTAAAAAGAAAAAAATTCATAATAGGTAAAATAACCAATACAATATATTACCCTGGTGTGGCAGTTTCATAATCTCCCATCAGCTTGAGGTAAAGGTGGAGTCTAGCCTGTCAATCAGGAACAATGTAACATCCACCAGGAGGATTCTGGGAACTTCTTCTTCTTCCCTAGAGGTGGGGCATGTATTCTCTCTGCTTCACCTTTTTGTTGACAAGTCGCACGGAGCTACACTGATGACAGCCAGGACCCTGGCTTCCACCACCAATGGGTCTATAAGACTTTCCATCCACAGGCTTGTGATAATCCTGCATGCAGCATTATTGTATGTGTTGTGTGAAGAGGAATTTATAGAGTGGGATTGGGCATATGAGCTAATATCAGACTTATTGGCCTGATCTGAACTGGGCTAGGATGTTTTCTTAATAAACCCTTGCTCTTTGATGCAAAGGTCTCTCTTCTACACATATTAGTATCTCTGCATTTGTTTCTCTAGTCAACCCAGACTAACAGACCTTTTACGACTAAAATTGTTTAACTTTCAATGTCTTCATCTATGAAACTTCATCATATAGTATGAGAGATAATTTGCTAGTAATATAAAAACACTTTGCCTACACATGAAATGTGGTTAAGAAGGGAATAAGGTAAGACATAATAGATACCTCTTGTGTTTATTAAAATTATTGTTTTTATTATTATCATCAACCATGGAACACATTCATCTTCAAAAAATTAATTCAGTATTCTTTTAATTATTATCCTAAGAAATTTGAAGCAAAAATTTCTCAGCAGCATCCAGAATCACCAATTTATAATCAGAGGTAAACATATTTTGAAATGGACCCTTTTGTTTGATAGAATGAGAAATATTTCACTTGAGAAAAATCAGTTAAAAGCATATTTCCTGGTTAAGTTTATCATGAGGATCAAGTTAGATAATATGTACAAAAGCATTTTTGTAAATTACAAAAGCATTTTGTAAATTACAAAGAGCTATTTAGATAAAATACTGTATTTTCTATTGGATTGGAACCGCAATAGAGTGAAGAGCACTAGGGAGATATAGAAATGCATCAGATAAATGAAATGTGACCAGAATATTATATTAAATTAAAGGAGTCATCTGAGTGAGTCAGCATCGGGGGGATAGACTGGTTCTGAGAAAAGCCAGAGTGAGATCAGTTCCACCGTGCTCTACAGCAGCCACCAGCCAATGTGGCTCACGTCCTGCCATCAAGGCAATTCCCACCTATCATCACCCGATGGGACAGGGCAGGGCAGGTCCCTGGTGATATCCGAGGCTGTAGAGGAGACATGGTGGTGTAATGGTTTTGAATTGGACTGGGATCCGCATCATCAGAAGTTCAAAACCATTAGCAGTTCTGTGGGAGAAAGACTGGGCTTATGGTCTCAGAAACCCACATCAGGAATCAGCGATGACTCAATGACAGTGAGTTTGGTTTCACTCTTTACTGTAATGGGAAAGGACCGCTTTCTGTCACAAAGCTGCCAGTTGCTTAGGACTGCTAATCTCGCCATTGGCAGCCCAATGAGTAAACACCACTCTATGCCCTGGGCTCCAGGGACAATGTGTACTATCGACACATGAACGCTGTCGCATTAGCCACATCACCAATGCTTAAGAGCCACATAGACTTCGTGGTCACTGTCTGGAATGGCAGCTAGAGAGAAATTCGTTTATTGCAGGCAATTCTATTAATCAGTGGTACTGAACCTTCCTAATGCCACGACCTTCTAATACAGTTCCTCATGCGGTGGGGACCCCCAACAATAACATTATTTGTTGCTACTTCATAGTTGTCCTTTTGTTACTGTGATGAATCAGGTGACCCCTGTGAAAGAGTGGGTCTGCCTTCAAAGGGGTCACAAGCCACAGGTTGAGAACTGCTCTTAAAGGGTGCTGCTTTATAGAAATCATGAGGAAAGGGGAGATTGAATTTCTTTTCAAAGTTTCAAAAAGGCACTTGAATTCAAGAGAGTTGTTTTCATTTTGTATGATTTATAGCTGTCTACTTTTATAACATTTCCCACTTTTTCAGAATTAGCATATATATTTCAGAAAACGTTTTTGTCATTATTGTTTTTGAATGAGAAAATGCAAAGTTCTCTTCATTATGACTTAACTCTGAGCACCTCTATTACTGTCTATACTGCAACCTGCTCCTAACGCCCCAGGGATCAGTCTTCATGGCTCATCTAGCCTAAACCTTTTTTGATTTAAGGGTCTGGTTTTTGATTGATGTCTTTTTTACTTTTATTCATTATCTTATGCTGACTACCTCATTTCTCAATACATAATTTAAAGTGTTAGCTCTGATTATGGATGTGTCATATGGAGTTTGAAATTTAAGCAAAATAATTTGAATAAGAAAATTCAATAAAATTACCATGATTTAAAAATTGTGTCATATAATATAACAGAGGATTCCATTTTTAATAATCTCATTATGACTTTCATGCATATAAAAGATATCTGTTTTCATTTCTTGTTGTCTTCTTTTCTGACTTTTCCTTTCTTCTTGACCAGTTAGTTTTATGGCAGTTACATAATCTGCTGTCAATTTGAGACATATGAGTGACTGGGTGGAGTTTACCTGTCAATCAGATCACAGCTTTATGACCTTACTTGGAGGCGCTAAAGAGATCAATAACTCAATCGAGACATAACAGTCGCTCACTCCCTGAAAGACATTTCTGGGAAGAGCCACATGAAGCTACCCTGATTCAGCCAGTGCTCTGGGAGCTGACATTGTCATGTGGAAACCCCTACCACTGAGATTCTTACAATGCCACTGGATCCACAAGACTTCCCATCCACTGGCCTATTATCTTCCTGCATTCAGCATCACTGCATGCACTTCGTTGAGTCTAAAGAGGATTTTACAGATTGATATCAGACCTATGGGCTAACAATATTTAGGAACTTGATCTGGCCTGGACTGGGATGTTTTCTTAATGTACAATTACTCTTTATATAAAGCTCCTTCATATGTACTTATAAGCCTCTCTATGGATTTGTTGTCAACCCAGACTACCACGAGTACCCAGAAGTAAATCTCATCAAGGGGCACAATCTCTCTGGGTGGGATTTCAAAGAATAGGTACCTGGGCTCTTTGTCTGCCATAACTCTTATTCCTTCCTGGGATTCCACTCATGGCCTAAACCAACAGAAAGTCTGCTAACAGAAGAATTCTCTGATGCACTTCCTCCAGACCTTTTTCTTGAGTAAGGACTAGTGTAAAGAAGGGTGAAAAGGTCTGGAGGAGCCAACTGAAAATATATGTCTGTTGTAGAAAACCAAACTTGGCTTTCAGAATAGGTGTATTATGTTGGTTTGACTAGAAAAGCATATCAAATGGCACTCATCTATGTATAACAGGGAACTTTATATTAGGAAACAACTTTACATCGAGACGGCACCAGTTCAACTGAAATCCATAAATTAAATGTTACTCCATAAGTCTCTCTTCAAACTCATGTAGCCACAAACTGGTGCACAGAATGGTGAACAGGGAAGTAGAAACATCACAAGCCAGTGGATTCAGGGTTGCATGGATCCAAAGTAGCTGGAAACATGTCAGGTTGCTGAAAGCTCTCAGGGTCAGGAGGCCCACATGGTACCACTCTTGGCAATGCAGAGTCCCAGCAGGCAGGTGGCAAAATGTCAGAGAGGGGTATAGTTTCCAGAGCCTTCCACTCTCATACAAATGGAAACATCCCCTGAGGAGATGTCATCAAGCTATTATTAGATTGATAGATTTGGTTCCACACTAGCCAGGTATGTTATTCTGGGTTGACTACAGAAAATATCCAGAGCCATTCATGTAAGTACAAGGGAAAGCTTTATATCAAAGAGCAATTGTAGATTGAGAAAGCATCCTTGTCCTATGTAGATCAAGTCTACAAGTACTAAATTGGCCCATATGTTTGATACCAGTCCATAAATTCCTTTTCACATTCACACAGCACTGAATACTGAATAATACTGAATGCAGGAAGATTGCAAGCCAGTTGGCAAAAAGTCTTGTGCATCCAGTGATTCCACAACTCTGAGTTGGAAGAGCTCATAGGAAGGTGAAGCAAAGTGTGGCCCACCTCCAGGGAAAAAGAGAGGAAGTTCCCAGAATTCTCATACGGTCTTGTGGGCCACAACCACAAGGTGGCCAAGTCAGGCTGTGATCTGATCAACAAGCTCGACCCCATCCCTTTGCTCTTAAGTTGACACAAGATTATGTAACTACCATGCCAGGAGTGTTTGCTTGACACAAAAACCATCCATCTACCCCAAGAGGTGTGCTGTGAAAGTTAAATTGTGTGGTGATTGGTGTGTAACTAAGAAGATGGCAAGAATCAAATTACAGAAGATACTCCCAATATGGTGAACATTAAAATTCTAAAAACAGATTCATTCTATTGAAGTATCAAATCCTCAAAATTCAGTCTAAAAATAATCTTTTTTAAATACCTCAAATCAACAGCTGAATTTGGCAGCTCCAGGAACTAGAAAGAAAAAAGCAGTCTAACTGAAAGGCTGCCAGAGGGAGGAAATCACAAAAGTCAGAGCAGAAATAAACAAAATCAAACTTAAAAACAATAGAGAGAATCAATAAAACCAGAAGTTAGTTCTATAAAAGGATCAATACTCATGGCAAATATTTAGCTAGACCGGTGGTTGGCACACTTTAGAAAAAGAAGTGTTCATCCTGTCCCTCATAACAACGTTAAAATTATTCAAGAACCATAAATATATGTTTACAAGCAAATGAAATCATCCTAATGAGAATAGTATCCTTCAGTTGTTTCCAAGTTTACTTCGGAGACACATGTATGCACCAAAAGAGCAGAATATGGCTCAAGAATCTAAGTTTGCCAACCCCTGAGCTAACCTTACATAAAACAAGCTCACTGCCACCAATTCAATTTTGACTAACAGTGACCCAATAAGATAAAAATAACTGACTCTGTAACTGCCACACTGCCCCTGTGGGCTTCCAAGACTGTCACCCTTTAAGGGGGTGGGGAGGAGTCCTCATCTTTCCCCTGTAAGAGTCATCTTCCCCTGCAAAACAATGGGTGGTTTTAAACTGATACCATTGAGGTGAGCAACCCAATGTGAAACCCACTAGGGCAGATGCAATAGCAAAAATAAAAATTAAAAAATGGAACAAAGAGCATCACAATGGACCCATAGAAATAAACTTTTACATGATGACAAATATTATGAACCACTATATGTCAGTAAACTGGATAACCTAGATTGCATGAACAAATTCTTCCAC
Organism: Nesogale talazaci; assembly: GCA_004026705.1. Classification (NCBI taxonomy): domain Eukaryota; kingdom Metazoa; phylum Chordata; class Mammalia; order Afrosoricida; family Tenrecidae; genus Nesogale; species Nesogale talazaci. The sequence continues at coordinate 47,544 of PVJH01015079.1, forward strand.
CCACAAACTGGCCAAGAGAAAAAAAGAGTCTGAGCAGAGACAGATAACAAATGAGGAACTAAATCATTGATAAAAAAAAAATCTGCCAACTGAAAAGGAAAATTCCTGGATAGATGGTTTCACTGAAGAACTCTACCAAACATTTAGAAAATAATTTATACCAGCACTATTCAAATTCTTCCAAAAGGTGAAGAATGATGGGAGAGGTCCTAATCCATTCTCTGAATATGCATCAGATACCCACAATTTGAATATCCTAACCAGAAAAATACATCACAAGAAAAGAAAACTATGGACCAATATTACTTATGAGTATAGATTTTTAAATCTTCAACAAAATACTAATGAGTAGAATCCTACTCCATACAAAAAGAATCAAATACCATTACCAAGTGGGATATATTACAGAATTCAGGGTTGATTCTACATTAGAAAATAAATCTATATGATATACCACATCAATAAAACAAAGACACATTTGATCATCTCTATGAGTAAACCAAAGATTTGATTAAAATCCACGCCACTTCTTGATGAAAATCTTTTAAAAAATGAAATAGAAAATCTCTGCATTTGTTTCAAGGCATATATAAAAAGTGAGCAGTCAACAATATATTTAATGAAGTGAGACTGTTTTGCCATTGACATCTATAACAAGACAAGGGTGCACACTCTTACCACTTCTCTTCAATATGGTATCAAAAGATTTAGACCACTATGAAAAGAAAAAGAAATAAAAGACATCTTGATTGCAAAGGAAGAAATAAAATTATATTTTCATAGATAGTACGAGTCTATAATGCATAGAAAAGACCAAAGAGTTCACAAAAATATGCCTAATGCTAATAGAAGAATTTAGCAAAGCTGTGTGACACAAGATTGACAAAAACAGCAGAGTTTCTCCAAGCCAGCAATAAGGAACCTAAAATTTACAATAGCATCTAAGAAAATAAAATACTTAGGAATCAATCTAACTCACATTTTCTGATTTTAAAGCATATTATAGCTAAAATATATCAGTACTACTATAACAATGAAAACAATGAACACATAGATCAGTGCAAAAAAAAACAGAATCCAGGAGCACATCTATGGTCAATTAATCTCGAGAAACATTCTAAATCCATTTGATCAAGAAAGAAAAAAAAATTTCAGGAAATTTGATTTCCAAGAGCAGAAAAAAAAATGAAACAAGTTTCATGTCTCACACAACACAAACAAGATCACTAAAAATGTATTAAGGACCTATATTCAAACAGGGATCTCATACATGGTCCACTGATGGGTCTTCTTTCTCAGTGATCTCAGATTTTCTGTTCCTGCTTCTTAGATTTCTCATTTTTAGACTCATCAGAATGACAAAATTAATCACTCCCCATCATAGGTAGGCTTGTTGTACCAACATGGCCAATCAAGATAGGTAGATTTGCTGTGACAACATGGCCAATGAGCACTTGAGATTTATTGAAGAGTGGAGATATAAATGGCTCAGCGAGTCTCATCTTTCTATCTCTTGCTCTTGGATCTTCAGAACAGCCAGCTACCTTGATTGACCTGTGCCTCAATTTGCAAACTACACTCCCCATGGGACACCTAATCGGTGGACTGTGTTGCTGTGAGTTGAGGTTCCTTCAACCCCTGCTTCACCACACTACTGGAATATACATCTCTTGAACTGGGGACTGTCGGACCCTGTCATCTGGTTGACTGTTGGTGACCTGCCTTGCTGTTTGCTGCCTGTGGCCAGATAGCCTGAATTGCTCTACAGCGGACTAACTGGCTGTCATCAAGACTTCAAGGACTGCCAGTGTATTAGCTGTCTCATGCAAATCAGTTGCACCGAGACATTTGTACAGCCTTAAAGATTAGTTAACTGTGTATTTCTTATGTTAGATATTCCTATATATATAAAATTATTAGTGTCCTGTTTTTGTTTCTCTGGAGAACCTGTCTAATACAGTCCCCAAGTTAGACTTCACTACACCTTATTTGCATGTTCTTAGCCAGTCATTGGGTGGGAGTGGTAAAGATAGGGATAAAATAGTTATACAAAGTAATTTCACTTCACTGAAATAGCCCATTTTCACTATTCTTAATAGCTGAAAGGTTGAAAAAAATCTAAATGTTCACGAACACATGAATGGATAAAAGAATGGCACATGCATACAATAGAGCACTATTCAGCCAGTAGGAGATAAATAAAGTCTCCATACATGCTATAATATGGGTGGAGCTTGAAGACATTACACTGAGTAAAATAGTCAATCACAAAAATGACCTCATTTATATAAAGATGCAAAAACCTTCACATTTTACTATTATAAATACTCTCACCTGTTAAAAGTTGGATTGAAAAGAGAAAAATAAAAAGAAGAAGAAGCATACAGGTTTTAAACAGGATGAAAATTATTAATGTTTTTAATCAGTCAGGTGAAGTCATACTGTACATCAAAAAGTATTTTAAAATCTAGCCCATTTAAAAACAAGAGGACCTATAAAAAACAGACATGCTCTTTTTGGTTACAAAAATTATAATTTTAAATTTATTATTTATAATATAATATAACCTTTTGAAATGAAAATGTACATATACTTACTACTTCCCCCAAAAGGATCCAGTATAATGTGCTGATGTGAAATTTTCCTTAGTGAACATTCTAACAAGATACATTTTTTAACTCTGGACCCATCATAGGATTCTAGGAATATGAGGATTAGGGAATTAAAAGAAATGGAAAAAAATGAACAAAAGACAAGTAACAATCTCACAATTCAGTTACTGAGAAAATGGCATCTAGTTAACACTCATCCACCCGGAGCTCCTGCTGCCAGACCAGAAAAGTGGGAAGAGAGGGTGTTGTTTATATCTCCACAGGAAAAGAAGGACCAGAGTTAAACCTAGTGTTCCAGGATGTGAATCAGCGTTATGGCTGATTATGAAGTGGGGAGTCAGTGGAGGGGTCTGTGAGCCCCAATCCCAACCATGTGGAGAGCCGACCTTCCCCTCAAAAGAATTTACTTTAGAAAATTTACTTTAGAGAACACACTGAAGCTCAGGGGAGAAGGACATGTCTGACCAGAGCACACAGAAGCAAATAAAAGGGGAGGAAGAGAGAGGGGAGCACATCCTGCCCCATCAAGCCTCGAGGATGGTCTCCCCATTCAGAACAGCCAAGGCACAGAGGACCAGGGAGCCAGCTGCACTATGAAACGCGACATCCCTTGCTGACCCATGGACCTACGAGGGACAGCAGTGGAGACGCACTGTAGAGATTGCATGGAATCCCATCAGACTTGATCGGAGATCACACCTAGAAGTCAACAAACAGATCTGAACTATTTACAGGTTTTTCTTTTTCATTATTATTTTTATTTATATATGTTTTCTGGACATTGTTTCTTTCTTGTTGAAGTCATCATTTTGTTTTCTTGTATCACTATTTTGCTTTTATGTGCATGTTATTATTTCTGTAGGTCTATCTAGATAAGATCAACTGGCTGATCAGTCTGGAGGAGAAAATGATGGGACCAGTGGTTCCAGGGAAATATGGGGGTGGGGGAGTGAAAGGAGGTAGTGTTGACCAATCCAGGGACAAGGAAACAACAAGTGATCCAAAATCAGTGACAAGGAGGATGTGAGAGGCTTGGTGGTAAGGTAACCAAGAGAAATTACTGAAAACTAACTGAAGGCTGGGCATAATAGTGGGACAAGAGGAAAGTAAAAGGAAAGAGAAGAAAGAAATAGGAGGCAAAGGGCATTTATAGAGATCTAAATACAAACATGTACATAGGCAAATATATGTATATATGATGATGACAGCAACAGATATACAAATGTGCTTGATATTACAATGGGCGTATGCATGGATTGTGGTAGGAATTGTATGAGCCCCCAATAAAGTGACTTTTTAAAAAAAAAAATCTCAAACTGATTATGTTCCTTTGCTTTCCACATCAAAAAAAGAAAGACTATTATATTAGTTACCTTAATACCAGGTAACAAATTAGCCCACAATTTAACAGTTTACAAAAATATAAATTTATTAACCTCACAGTTTCTATGGATCAGAAGACAGTGTCACTGTTTCTCATAAGGTTGCAATTAAAATCCAAGCTTCAGATCTTTGGCGTCATCTTAAACCTCAACTCAGGAAGAAAGCATTATCATATTAATACTCAGGTTTTTTGGAGGAATTGTCCATTTTCATTAACAATTTAACTACAGGCACAAAGTTTCTGTCTTCATGTCTGTCTAATTTCCTTTCCATACTAATTATCATGGCAGTTTGTTATATCCTAGTGTTCAAGTCAACAATAATAGAGTGTCTACAGAGAAGATGGAAGTCCTAATCTTTGGTAATCTGACCACAAAGGGGACATCTCCTAAAGTAAAGTGACCAGATTTTAGCATTGGTAAAGCAGGACACCATTGACAGGAGAGAGGGAAGAGAGGGAGTATGTTCCCTTCCCGTTCTCCCGCAGTTCCTTAACTTATCGTGCATTCTTTCCAAATATCGGGACTTTTTTAAAATGCAGAGAGTCGCGGGAAAATTTCTTTAGAACTGAGACTGTCCCGTCAAAAGTGGGACATCTGGTCACTTTAAAAGTTAACTTGTTTTGTTGGTCAAAGCTAGTTACTCAAGATGTGGGCATAAATTAAGGCTGTGAGTACCAGTAAGCACTAATTACTAGAGGTTCTATGAGAAGCAGCCTGCAATAGCCATAAAAAGATACAAGTGATAAAACAGAATATTAGAAAATCATAAAGAAACATTTGGATTTAAATAGCCTTGGAACAAGTTGTTACAGATTTTTTTAATATTTTGACTTAGTATAAGCCACAGATGTTTAATTTAACCCAAAATGAATATAGTTGAACATTATTTATGAAGCTAATAAATCTCCTACAATTCTTGACTTTATTCTCTTAAGCAGTACCTCTACACTACTGCCTTATGAGGGGATACCCCCCAAAAGCCGAAATTGCACTGGGTGGGGTGGAACTTTTGGAATATACATTTTTACTGCCAGAGAAGCATCAAGTAGCTCATCCTGAGTTACTGTACCCAGTGCCATCACCTGAGAAGATTTTCTCTGGTCACAGTGAATTTTTTCATGAAAGCAGTTTCACTTCAACCACTTTTTTGTGATGGCCAATTTAAAATAACAGCATGAGGCTGTTTCCTGCTTGGGGAAATGCCACAGAAACCCTTGTGATGCTGAGTACAGCTTAAGCAGCAGCATTATGAGGAAAACTCAAGTGTCTGAGTGGTTTTCTTCTTTTGAAAAAAGTGAAATGTCAATTGATGACAAACTTCTTTCTAGATGCCCATCAACTTCCTGAATGAATGAAAATGCCCACTCATAGTGTGTTTGGAGTTCATTCCACCAGGTCAGACTGTTAAGCTATTTCGAGGTTCTGAAAAGACTGTGTAGTAGTGTGCAACAACAACAAAAAAGCCTAATTTAGGCAGAGTGGGTACCTGGTTTTGCCACCACAAGAATGCCCCCACTCACACAGTCCAAACAATGCACCAGTGTTTTGTGATAAACAGCATGCCTCTCTTGCTCCACACACCATACTCACCTGACCCCACCCAATGTGACTTCTCTTGGTTTTTGTGAATGAAGAGGGACATGAAGGGATAGCAATTTGACAACGTAGGAGAGATAAATATTTTTTTAAAGGAGGGATATAATTTTTTGTTCTTTGATGCCTGATACCTGATGTTGTTGCCATCTCATGATCACACAGGCTGGTGTGTTTCTTCCATGTAGGCTTTGTTGCTTCTCAGCTAGAAGTCTGCTTGTTTACCTCAATTCTTTAAGACCCCAGATGCTACATCTTTTGATATCAGGGCACCATCAGATTTCTTCACCACATTTGCTCAGGTCTTCAACATGAGCTTTGTCTTCAACAATCCTGACGGAAAGGTGAGCATCATGGAATGCCAGGTTAATTGAAAAAAGTGTTCTTGTGTTGAGGGAGTACTTGAGTACAGGTCCAATATCCATGTTCTATCTTAATGCTAAACCTATAAATAGATGTACAGAGATCTATTTCCCAATATCATATGTAAATATATTTACAAGTCATTTTGAATGAGAGGGACTGTGGAGTGGAGACCCAAAACCCATCTGTAGGCAACTGGACATCCCCTTGCAGAAGGGTTGCGAGGAGGAGACGAGCCAGTCAGGATGCAGTGTAGCACCAATAAAACATACAACTTTCCCCTAGTTCTTTAAAGTCCCGTCACCACCACCACCAACTATCATGGTCCAAATTCTACCTTAGAAATGTGGTCAGGCCAGAGGATGTGCACTGGTACAGGTAAGCGCTAGAGACAGAGGGAAGCCAGGACAAATCAACCCTTTTAAGACCAATAATGATAGTAGTCATTCCAGGAGGAGAATAGAAAGGTGGGGAAAGAATCTATCACAATTATCTACATATAACCTCCTACTTGGTGAACAGACAAGAGAAAAGTGGGTGAACAAAGACTTCAGTCAATGTAAGACACGAAAAAATGATAATAATTTATGTATTATCAAGGATTCGTGAGCTAGAGAGGGTGGGGGGGGGGAGAAGAAAGCATAAGGAGATGATGCCAAGGACTAGAGTAGAAAGAAAATGCTTTGCAAATGATGATGGCAACAAATGTACAAATGTACTTGATACAATGGATGGATGGATGGATGGATGGATGGTAATAAGAGTTGCTCAAGGTCCCCATAAAATGATTTTAAAAACTAAAATTCAAAAGGAGGAAGATGCTATAAACCGTCCAAACAGATGAATTTGAAAAATGTTTCCAAGAAAGGAATCTCAGATTTGAGAAATGTATTAAGTGTAATGAGAGTATATTGAAGGAGAGATGGTGGTTTTATTTTTAAAATTTTAAATACATAACTTTGAAGCAAAATTCTGGATTTGGGGGATACCCCCTCACTTAAATGCTAATGTTATTTTACATATATGATATATATATACAACTATACACATATATAATACCTCAGCAAAAGATGTACATTTCAAGAAGACAGGCATATTGCTGATTTTGCTTTTATTGTTAGCAACCAGAATTAATTTTGGCATATATTTGCTCAAACTTTGAAAATTTTTGAATGACAAAATACACTAAGCAAATACATGAATATTCTCCTCTTTAGCATAGAAATTTAGTTCCCTGTGTTATGCATTGGGCTGCAAACTCCAAGGTCAGCAGTTCAAAGCAACAGTCACAGCTCAAGAGAAACACTTTACTCCAGGAAAGAGTTGGGTTCT
>PVJH01015080.1:0-54869 GCA_004026705.1 Nesogale talazaci
GTGAAACAGCACAGCTTCTTCCGAGACCTGGACTGGACCGGGCTGCTGAGGCAGAAGGCGGAGTTCATCCCCCACCTGGAGTCCGAGGATGACACCAGCTACTTCGACAGTGAGTGGGGACAGCTCCTGGCTGCAGGGTGGCATCTAAGACGGGGGTGGTCTGGGGTAAGGTGGTGCAGGGGTTGCAGCGCCAGGATGTGAACTGAAAAGTTAGTGGTTTGAGGGGGCTGAGCCCCGGTGGCCGTAAGTGGTTGAGTGCGGGACTGCGGCCCCCTGGCTTGGCGGTTCAACTCCAGCAGCAGCTCTCCAGGAGCAAGGCTGGGCCTCCCCCTCCCACCAGAGGGCAGTGATTCCACCCCCCAAAAAAGTTGGCTCGGATCCACCACCGGGGAGGTTGGAGCTGTCGGTTTCCGTGGAGATGACGCCTTGGGCGCTGCAGTTCCACTCTGCCCTGAAGGGGCGCTGTGAGTTCGAATCGAGCCCACCACACATTCGGTTTGGTTTTTGAGGCCTAAGACAGACGGGGTGGCTGTGGGACGTGGCCTGCTGTGAGTGGGCGCGGCCTGACAGAGGGGTGGGGTTCATTCTGCTAGCAGGGCAAGAAATCATGTTGGAGCCAGCCTAGGTTTGGCAGGGCCTGGGCCTGGGTCAGGGCTAGGTCCTGGAACATGACAGAGGCCGACCCAAGTGGCTGCAGTGAAAAAGCCCCGAGGGACGGGATCCCGGGTAAGCCTCCACCCGGCTGAGGACAGAAGAAAGGCGGTGGAGGTGTGGTCTGGGCTGACTCGCAGGCTAGACTTGAGGCGGGCAGGGTCTCTGACCGTCATTCGTGGCCTGGTTCCCCCAGCCCGCTCAGACAGGTACCACCACGTGAACTCCTATGATGAGGACGACACGACGGAGGAGGAGCCTGTGGAGATCCGCCAGTTCTCCTCCTGCTCCCCACGCTTCAGCAAGGTGGGGCGGGCTGAGGGGGGTGAGCGGGGGCGTCTGGACTGAGAAGGCGCTCCTGCGTGGTGGGCAAGGCAGCAACAGGGGGCAGGGTACCAGGTGCCCCAAGCCTTAGACCGGGCAACTTCCAAGGGCGCAGGGGGCCTGGGGGAGGATGGGCATCTAAGAGGAACCCGGGCAGTTGTGTTCACGGGCTATCCCCAAGAGGTGGAGCCAGGCCAGGTGTTGGGGAGGAGCTACGCGTCGGGGGCGGGGCATAGGGGGGGTCTGGCCTACAGAAAGGCAGGTCCAGGAAGGGCTTTGTCGTAGGGGCGGGGCCTCGCCTGGAAGAGGGCTTGTCCAATTGGCTGGGGCAAGGGAGTGGGCGGAACTGGGCCCACCCCCTCGGCCTGGGACCCGAAATGGGACTGGGGATGGTGGGAAGGCTGGAGTGAGCTGAAGAATGGCAGTCTGGGGGTTGGTCTGGCTTTGGGGGGGTGGGCAGGTGACTGGTCCAGGAGGGACGCCAGGGCCGGCTGGCTATTCGTGCCCTCCCCACCTCCCCACCCCACCCCCGTGCAGGTGTACAGCAGCATGGAGCAGCTGTCCCAGCACGAGCCCAAGACTCCTGTGGCAGCGGCAGGCAAGCGGGAGGCGAGCACCAAGGGTCCCGAGGAGAAGGTGGCCGGCAAGCGGGAAGGACTGGGCGGCCTGACCCTGCGCGAGAAGACCTGGAGAGGGGGTTCCCCTGAGATGTGAGCAGGGCGGGTCAGTGGGGCGGGGGCGGGCCCAGTGGGGTGGGACCGCCCCTCTAATCCACGCTGCCCACCTCCGCTGCCCAGCAAGCGCTTCTCCGCTTCCGAAGCTACTTTCCTGGAGGGGGAGGCCAGTCCGCCGCTCGGAGCCCGCCGCCGCTTCTCAGCCTTGCTAGAACCCAGCCGCTTCAGCTCCCCGCAAGAGGAAGAGGATGAGGCTCGGCTGCGCAGGCCCCCTCGGCCCAGCTCCGACCCCCCAGGCTTGCTGGATGCACGGACCCCCAAGGAGGCGGCGCCAGGGGACTGCAACTGCAGTTCTGGGGACCCTGAGACAAGTGAGTGTCCACTTGTTCTGCCTTTCCCAGTTTCCCAGTGCCAGGAGTCTGGCGCCGTCCCCTGTAGGCACCATCCCACGGAACCTTCGGGTCAGTGACTGTGCCTTTGCCACCTTGCGCGGATCAGGAAGAAGCCCTGGTGGCTCCACACTGAGCGGGCTACACATTGAACTGCTCACCCACCCCAAGGTCACTGGTTCAAACCCGCCGATAAGGTTATCTGCTGCAGTGTGTTAGGCTGGGTTGATGAGAAAGGCAAATTCAGTGACACGCCTATATGTATAAGAAGCTTTGGATCAAGAAGGAATTGTGAGCCCCGGTGGCATAAGTGGCTGAGTGCGGGACTGTAACCCGCGGGTTTGGCGGTTCAAATCCAGCGGTGGCTCTCAGGAGCGGCACTGGGTAGCATCCACGACCACCAGAGGCAGTGATGCCCACAAAAAAAAGAAAGAAAGAAATAAGGAATTGTGTATGAGGTTAGGGTAAAAAAAGAAAGAAAGAAAAGAAGTAATCGGGCTGAGCCCCGGTGGTGTAGTGGTTGTGCGCTGGACTGCGGCCCACTGGGATGGAGGTTCAATTCCAGCTCCCAGGAGCAAAGGCTGCGCCTCCTACTCCCACCACCAGAGAACAGTGATGCCTAAATAAAAAAAAAAAGAAGTAATCATATATCAATGAAACATCCCAGCCAAGGGCTGAGCCCCAGTGGTGTAGTGGTTGAGTGTGGGACTGTGGCCCACTGGGTTGGCAGTTCATATCCAGCAGCAGCTCTCCAGGAGCGGGGCGGGGCCTCCCACTCCCACCAAGGGCAGTGATGCCCCCCCCCAAAAAAAAAAACAGAAAAAAATGAAACCTCCCAGCCGAGTGCAACTCAAGTCCCTTAGTCCGTCAGCCCCTCTTCAGACTCACACGGACATGGGCCAGGATACAGAATGCAGGAAGGTCACAGGCTGGTGGGTACAGAGTTGTGTGGAGCCAATAGTCCCATGACAGGGCTCGCAGGGATCTCAGCATGGCTCAACAGGAAGGTGCAGGCAGAGACAGAGGGCAGGGGGAGGTTCCTGCCCACCAAGAGGCACTATCCCGGTGTGACCTGGGTGACAATCTTGACTTCACTCCTCCACTGACATGAAACTATGTAATGGCCACCACATCCGGGAAGGTTTAAAGTCGGGGAAACCCAAAGGAAGTCCTCTGTCCTCGAGGTCCTCTGGGTGGCAGGAATCTGTGCATGAGTCCATCAGGGCCTTTGCTGTGGCCACTTGTTACCGGCACTCAGGGAGTTCCCAGAGCAGCAGGGGAGAGTGCCGTGGGAAGCCTTCCAGGGAGAGGAAGGGGCCTGAGGAGTCCTTGGCTGGCCTGGCCCCTCACTCCTTTGCTCTTTCTTGTAGCTGATCGCTCCCGCCCAGGAGACCTCTGCCCACCCCTGAAGGATGGAGACCCCTCGGCCCCCAGGGCCACCAATGACCTGGTGCTGCGCCGGGCACGGCACCAACAATTATCCGGGGACCCTGCGGTAGAGAAGCGGCCTTCTCGAACGGGGGGCAAAGTCATCAAGTCAGCCTCAGCCACAGCCTTGTCGGTCATGATTCCTGCAGGTGACGCAGGGCCCCACCTGGGAGGGCAGGGCAGGGCACGGGCCTATTTCCACCAGGGCTGGCCAATCCAAACACCCATCGCACCCCCTTCTCCCTCCATAGTGATTGCTTCAGGCATGGACCAACGAGAGCCCGCCCTGGGATCCGGTCTGAACTCCAGAGATCTGTTCTCCTGCTGGCTCTGGCCCCTAACCATCATTTGTTTCTGCAGTGGACCCCCACGGCAGCTCACCCCTGGCCAGCCCCATGTCCCCACGATCGCTGTCTTCCAACCCATCCTCCCGGGACTCCTCGCCCAGCCGGGACTACTCCCCGGCTGTCAGCGGTCTCCGTTCCCCCATCACCATCCAACGCTCAGGCAAGAAATACGGCTTCACACTGCGTGCCATCCGTGTCTACATGGGGGATTCAGATGTCTACAGTGTTCACCACATTGTCTGGGTAAGCGCTCCCAGATGAGGCTGTGCTCTCGAAGGACAGGGGAAGATTAGGAGCCTCAGGGGTCAAGGATAACTCCCACCCTGGTGTGTGTGTGTGTGTGTGTGTGTGTGTAGGGGGGGTAACCCCTGTAATCTCCTGGCCAGTCTCCGTTTCTTCAGCTGTAGAATGGTGGTAATAGTAACTATGTATAGGCTGTGGTGAGGATTATTGTACATGCGGGTCTAGGTGTTCATCTTTTCTTCTCGTTGCTACCAATTCTTTGAACCCTGCCTCGGTGGGTTTGCCCCAACTCCAGCATGTGGAAGAGGGGGGGCCAGCGCAGGAGGCAGGCCTCTGTGCCGGGGACCTCATCACCCATGTGAACGGGGAGCCTGTGCATGGGATGGTGCACCCGGAGGTCGTGGAGCTGATCCTTAAGGTAAGTGCAAAGGGGGCGGGGGTGCAGTCAGCAGGGGGCGGAGGAGCCCCACAGGACCTGTCCAGCCTGAGTGACCATCCCTCCCTGCTGCCCCTAGAGCGGGAACAAAGTAGCAGTGACGACAACGCCCTTTGAGAATACCTCCATCCGCATCGGCCCTGCCCGGCGCAGCAGCTACAAGGCCAAGATGGCTCGAAGGAACAAACGGCCCTCGGCCAAGGAGGGCCAGGAGAGGTGGGTGGCGACCCGGGCCACTTGAGAAGCAAAGACAAAAAGACAGGAAAGTGAGGCAAACCAGAAAAGGAAGCTACACCTTGATTCGGGACGGGAGAAAAGGATTGGGGAAGTGCCTTGGGCAGACGGGTAGGCCCAAGGGCGAGCCCACCCTGGGAGGAAGGGACGGTGCCAGACTGGGGAGGTAGGCAGGGAGGCGCCAGGAGCTGGTCCTGCCCTATTCCCTGTGCTGGACTGGCAGCAGCTCGGGTGGGCGCTGTTTCTCCATGCGTGAGTGCTACCGGACCGCCCCGATTGAGATAAGTGTCTTTGCTGGTGGGAAGGCCTGGGAGGCTCCCAGAAGACGTTCCATCCCCATGAGTGGGTTCAGCCTGAGGAGTGAGTGGGCACGGATGGGAGTGAGAAGAGGCAGGAGGGCACTCCAGGACCCGAGTGCGTTTCCTCCTGGCGTGCTCGGCAGCGTTTGTAGCTGGTGAGGGAGGGGCTCGGAATGGTTGGGCGTTTCCAGTGAGGATGCCGAGTGGCCTGGGAGACCTGGGTGAGGCCTTGGCAGGGGAGGGAGGGTTTGGAGAAGTGAATGGTTCTGAGAGTTGTGGGGCAGCCCCGGAGTGGGAAGGGCCGGGAGGGAGTTCGGGAGTCGGGTCGAGGGGAGGTGGGGCTCCCTGGCTCTTCCCCAGCAAGAAGCGGAGCTCGCTCTTTCGGAAGATCACCAAGCAGTCGAACCTGCTGCACACCAGCCGCTCGCTGTCGTCCCTCAACCGCTCGCTGTCGTCCAGCGACAGCCTCCCGGGCTCCCCGACCCACGGGCTGCCCGCGCGCTCGCCCACGCACAGTTACCGCTCCACGCCCGATTCCGCCTACCTGGGTAGGTGCGGCCCCGGGGGGGGGGGGGGGCGGCGGCGGGGCACCCCGGGGCGGGGAGCGGTGGGCGCAGCCGGGGCGACACCCTGTCTGGCCCGCAGGGGCCTCTTCCCAGAGCAGCTCGCCCGCCTCCAGCACGCCCAACTCGCCCGCGTCGTCGGCGTCGCACCACATCCGGCCCAGCACGCTGCACGGCCTGTCGCCGAAGCTGCACCGCCAGTACCGCTCCGCGCGCTGCAAGTCGGCCGGCAACATCCCGCTGTCGCCCCTGGCCCACACGCCCTCCCCGACGCAGGCCTCGCCGCCGCCGCTGCCCGGCCACACGGTGGGCAGCTCGCACACGACGCAGAGCTTCCCGGCCAAGCTGCACTCGTCGCCCCCCGTCGTGCGCCCGCGGCCCAAGAGCGCCGAGCCCCCGCGCTCGCCGCTGCTCAAGCGCGTGCAGTCGGCCGAGAAGCTGGGGGCCTCGCTGAGCGCCGACAAGAAGGGCGCGCTGCGCAAGCACAGCCTCGAGGTGGGCCACCCGGACTTCCGCAAGGACTTCCACGGCGAGCTGGCGCTGCATAGCCTCGCCGAGTCCGATGGCGAGACGCCCCCCGTGGAGGGGCCTAGTGCCACCAGGCAGGTGGCTGTCCGCCGCCTGGGTCGCCAGGAGTCGCCCTTGAGCCTGGGTGCGGACCCGCTGCTGCCCGAGGGCGCCCCCAGGCCACCGGCCTCGGGCAAGGAGGAGGCCCCGGGGGGCGCTGAGGCTTGCACCCCACCGCGTGCCACCACCCCGGGCTCTCGGACCCTGGAGCGGGACGCCAGCAGCACGAGGCATCAAGGCGTGCAGACCGACGACGGCACCGGGGTGGCGGCCAGGGGAGTGGCCAAGGCTGCGCTGAGCCCGGTGCAGGAACACGAGACGGGCCGGCGCAGTAGCTCCGGCGAGGCAGGCACGCCCCCGGTGCCCATCGTCGTGGAGCCGGTGGGGCCCAGGGCTAAGGTGGAGGCCCCACAGCTTCCAGGCACGGACTTAAAGCAGCAACCCGTGGTTCTGACCACCCCGGTGCCCGAAACCCCCAAAGGCCGGGAGCGCTGGGTGCTGGAGGTGGTGGAGGAGCGGACCACACTGAGTTCCCCACGCTCCAAGCCTGCCTCCCCCAAGCTCTCCCCGGACCCCCAGGCCCCAGCTTCATCAAAGAATGCACCCAGCAGCATCGGGCCCCCAACCCCACCTTCTTCCCTCCTAGCCCCAGGGATTAAGCCTGAACTGGCCCTAACCTCCCGGTGCCCCGTTGAAGCTGTGCCCCTTTCAGGCGTAACCAAAAAAGGGTCGCCCTGCCCTGCACCTCCAGGCCCATAACCCAGGGGGCCCTGGGCTGTACAGCTTCCTGTATACATATGTACACATATAAATAAAGTGCGTCAGTGCTGCGTGAACGTGCTTGGACTCGCCCCACCGCCCTCCCCTGGCAGGCCAGGTACGGTGGCCCATCCCTCCCCGTGCTTGCAGAGAGTGGAAGTTTGGTCTCAGGTGACCACCTGGGCTCTTCTTGTGGTTCCGTGTCCAGTCTCACCTTCCCAACAGCCAGGCTGAAGAAAAAAAGCTAACCACCATACTATCTAATTTCTTTTACTACTCAAAATGTGAGCAGCAGGTGTTGCGATCTGCCCTTCTGCAGGTGAGAGCTTTTGAGTTACAGAGAGCTTAAGGCACAGGGTTCATACAACTGGGAGCCTGGAATTCAACCTGCCTGCCTTCAGGATTCCCCATAACCAGGATTTAGCTGTATCCATCTGATTCTGGTGTGTCCACTTGGACTCTCAGTAACCCTTGTCAAAATAGAACTGTCAAACCAGAACAACAACAACAACAAAAAAACCCAGGGCTGAGCCCCGGTGGCGTAGTGGTTGTGTGCCAGACTGCGGCCCACTGGGTTGGAGGTTCAAATCCAGCAGCAAGGCTGGGCCTCCTACTCCCACCACCAGAGGGCAGTGTTTACCCCCAAACCCCCCAAGAAACCAAACCATACAATAGAAGTTTCCATGGCTTAACAGGCGTCGACTGCCACGTCTCCTGCCAAGCAGTTAGTGGGTTTGAGCTACCAACCTAGCAGCACCTGAGCGCTTAACCACGGCACCACTAAGGGTCCTTACAGGGTTCCCAAGCCTTCACCAAGGGCTGGAAGGCCTTCCAGAAAGCAGGCAGCCGGGCACACAATATGCCCCCACCCCGCCGTTTCTCGGCTGAGTTGCGGTTCATGTCACCCACACAGGTCCAGGGTCCTTTGGGGGCTACACACCACTTGGAGTGGTCGTTTGTGGAATTGAAGGTGGACGCAGCTGGCCCAGGGAAGCCTATCTGGGTGACGTCGAGGACATCGTGAGCACCCGAGCAGTTGGAGGGCAGAATGCCAGCAGATTTTTGCCAGAATTGAACTTGCAGGTTGCTGTCAAGAGCTGTTGCGAGCCAGCCGGAGTACAGGTCTGCAAAGGATGGAGAGAAGAAATTGGCAGGGTCAGGGCCCTTGCACAGAGATTGGGCCTAAACCGCTTCTCTTGGAGCTCAGTTTCTTCAATTTTTTTTTTTTTTTTTTTTTAGGCCTCACTGCCCTGGTGGTGGGAGTAGGAGGCCCAGCCTTTGCTCCTGTGAGCAGGAATTGAACCTCCATCCCAGTGGGCCGCAGTCCCGCGCACAACCACTACGCCACCGGGGCTCAGCCCCAGTTTCTTCAATTTATCAGTCCTCAACAGCCCCCAAAATAACCGCCTAACATCTATAACCCTTCCCAAGCACGCGCTTGGGCATCATTTCACAGAACCATCACAACTGTCCTTTTGCGTATCCACGGCCCCCTTTTCCACTGACGCTCAGGTTAAACCACCCTTCCTCAAACCAAGTTTGGAACCCAGTTCTTCCACGGGATTATGATTCCCCAAGAGGGCCAGTCTCTATTCTCAGTCTGTCCTCCGCCACACACACGCCAGACACAACCTTTTGCTGAGAGAGTGTCCCAACCCCCAATCCTCAGGGCTCACCATCTCCAAAGTTTCTGAACTTGGCAAAGCTCTGGAAGGGGACTCCCGCCTGAGAGGTGAGGGTCACACTGCTGTTCCAGGGTCCTTGCTGAACATGGTGGTTCTTGACCACTTTATCCAGGTCGGGGAATTTCCGGGCAAAGTCCCCTGGCAGGTTGTGGTCGTACACCCATGGGTAGGTGTAGGTCAATTGTTTGCCTGGAGGCAAGAGAGGGAGTGTGGGGGGCTGCTCGGCCCCTGGCCTGGGTACCTGGGACTCCCCCTGCCTCCATAGCCTCACTCACCGATCATCAGGAACTGGGAGACGGGAAATGACACACACAGCAGGGTCTGCCCATAGACTTGGGCACTAGGCGGCCAGCTGTACCCTGCAGAGGAGGCAGGTGGCGGGAATCTAGGCACGCTGTGGATCAACCAGAAGCCGCCTTCTTGGTCCAGGAGCAGCACCCCTGCAGCAGAAAGGGGGGATCAGTCTCGCTGCTCAAGGCATGCCAGTGCGCATATCAGGGACCTGAAATGTCCTCCATTTTGCCAGGAGCCCTGGTGGCGTTGCAGGTCATGCCCTGAGCTGCCGAAGGCCAAGATCAGTTCCAAACCCCCAGCGGCTGCAAGGGAGGAAGATGACGCTTTTTCCTAAACTCTCAGTCTCAGAAACCCACAGAGGCAGTTCTACCCTGTCCCTGCGGGTCACGAGGGGGCCTCGACTCCCTGACAGTGAGTTGAGTGGGGAAGGCTGCAGGCAGTGTCAGGCCCAAGGAAATTCCGGAGAAAACCTCCTCACCCTTCGTGTGCCCATGGCTGGCAGTGCCCAGAAGCTTGGCAGGCAGAGGCGGCTGGTCATTGTAGAGCAGGAAGGTCAGCTGGGAGAATGGAGAATGGACCAGGGCGATGTGAAGGTTCCTCCTGGCCGGGGGGAGGGGGGGGAGGGGGAGGGGGAGGGGGAGGGGCCCACCCAAGGGTGCCAACCCGGATTCCTCCCCGCGCCCCTTCACCTGGCTGGCGTTGCTCCGGTACAGGGGCTGCAAGCTGCGACCCACAGCGCCCGCCGAGCTGTTGATGGACCCGACGCCCTCGCGCCAGCCTCCGGAGTCCGCGTCCAGGTACTTGTACCTCAGCCCGCTTTCAGTCGCGTCCCCCGGCCGGCTCTTTTCCGGCAGCTTGTAGACGACAAACCTAGAGGGTAAGCAGGAGGCAGAAGGGGTGGAGGGGGAGAGGACGAACCGGAACCCCCGGCCCGGCCGCTGGTCAGGAGCCCCGGGGTCCCTGCAGTCCCCGGGCGCCGGCGCCGGCCCCTCACCAGTCCACAGGCTCCCCCGAGTCCCCGTAGCAGGTCAGAGCCGCGGCGGGAACGGCCAGCAGCAGGGCGAGGAGCAGCGAGCGCAGCGGCGCCATGGGCAAAGCGGTCCCGTGACGGCAGGGCGCAGGGTCACAAGCTGGGCCCTGCGGGCTGCGCCTTTCACTTCCCCAAACCCGCCTGGAAACGCGCCCCCCGAGCCCCAAAGCAGAGATTTAGAACCACAGCCCGGGTCCTCCCCCCGGGGGCGGGGCTTCTTTTCAGGTAGGCCCCACCCCTGCCCAGGCCGCCCTGGGGCTGACTTCAGTTCCGCCCGCCGACGGCGCCGCACGAAGACTCCACCCTCTCCCCAGACCACGCCCGCTTCCGGCCAGGCTGCAGCGCCCGGCCTCCTCCCGATCCCACTAGCCAATCAGAGCTCACGCCCCTCCCCTCGGCCCCGCCCCCGCCCGATCGTCCCAAAGTACCACCACCGCCTCCTTCCAGGCGTTTAGCCCACCTCGGCCCGAAGTTTCCAGGCACAAGTCGAATTTTTTCGTGCGTGGATAGCACGTCTTTCCCTAGATCCCCCTGAGCTAGCCAAAAGGATCGCTCTGAATGACAACAGGGGAGGTTTATTAGGTCCTTGGAGCCAGGGCTGAGAAAGAGACGGAGACACGTATGGCAGGAGATGCTGGCCGTGTAGTCGGATGGTGGTGGGGCGGGTGGCAACGTCTGAACCAACGTGTCACTAGGGTCACGTATAGAAACGAAGCGCGTGTGCAGGCCCACCCGTCTCACCTGCCGAGAACAGCCGCCGCCCACCTTCCAGTCCCCCCAGCCCACCGTCAGACCAACGCGGGCACTTCATCGGGGAAGGAGGGCGTTTTCACAAGACCCGTAACCATTCACAGCTGATGCCAGACACGGGTGGAGACAGAGGCTGTCACTACCATGTGGGGTTTCGGGAAGGGTCTGTTCGCGAAGGTCCTTTCCAGGCCCCCAGCTCTCTGCGGAGCTCCCCAACGTGCCCTCCGCCCCATCGTCCAGGGCTGTCTCTGAGCCAGTCTGAGAGTGCTGCGGAGAGTCCATCCCAGTCTGTGTATATCTGGAGGGTCGCGTTTCCTCGGGGCTGGGTGACTCCATGTGAGGGGGCGGGGCTTCCTCGGAGGCGCCCCCCCAGGCCTGTCTATGTACGTGTGGGGTCCGGTCTCCATCTGACGCCGGATCCGGTCGGATTTGGAACGCACTCCCGCGTGGAATCCTGCTCCACCTCAAGTCCCCCCGGTGGGTCCAGGTGCGAGGACAGGGCTCAAAGATGGCGCTTCATGTGCAGGGCCAGATGGTCTGACCGGGAAAATGCTCGCGGGCAGAGCTGGCAGCGGAAAGGGCGCTGCCCGGTATGCTTGCGGTAATGGCGAGTCAGCTCGTCGGAGCGCGCGAACTTCCAGCCGCAGCCGTCCCACGTGCAGGCGTAAGGCTTCTCCCCTGGGAGCAAAGGGTGCGGCGTGAGCATCACTGCCCAGGTGCCACCTCCCGCCCGCCTTTCCGTTCGTCCCCGCACTAGCTGCACCCCTTTACTCTGCTCAGGCCGGAGCCAGAGCAGATCGGGGGCCTGGGGTGCAACTCTAAGAGGCGCTCGCTCTCAGGTGCTGTCCCTGTGTCTGCTCCCAGCGCCCCCACCCCTCTGCCTTTTCACCTGCACCTGGCTACACAGCCACTTCATTTGCTCGGGGACACTGGCTCTGCGCCTACACCACCCCCATGCTTTGACCCGTTCACCCCCACACCCTCTCCTCCTCCCAGCCCTGGCACCTCCTACACCTCCTGCATTTGCCCAGTCAGCCCTCCCCTTTCGGCCCTGAGCCCCCAAATACACCGTCTTCGGTCTTCTTGTGAGCTACACTCTACCCCTGGCATGCCTGGCCCTGGCCCCCGGCACTGCAGGACTGGTGAGTCCATCTAACCCTACTCTGTGCCACCCACTGTGCATGCGCCCCAACTTCGTCTTCTTGTCTCCGGCATTTGGCATATTCTTCGCTGCCCAGCTTCTCGGTTTCCCACTTTTCCCTCGTGCCCCTCCTGGCCTGCCTAGACATCCTCTGGGACCCTCCCTCCCCTGCACCTGAAATTTGTACCTGCCCAGCTCCAGTTCTGTGGTCCGGAGTCCCAGCCACCCCCCTCACCCCCCCTCCTCGTTTGGCTCCGCCGGCGTCCGTGCCAAGAACCGCGCCGTACACCCCTGCCCCTAGGCGCCCCGCCCCTCACCCGTGTGCGTGCGCAGATGGGCCTTCAGGTGCGAGCTCTTGGTGTAACTCTTGCCGCAGCCCGGGTGCACGCACGTGTGCGCCGCCTGTCTCTTTCGCGCCCACGAGCGCCGGCTGCGTTTGGATGGCGCCGGCTCCCTGAGCTCGGCCGGGGCTCCGCCGGGGGCTCCCAGCCCCGCGCCCGCCGGCCCGGGGCCCAGGCAATTCAGGAAGTGCGGAGCCACGGCGGGGCCGGGCGCGGGCGCCCGGAGCCCGCGGTAGAGCTGGAAGTGCCCTTGGTACTGCGGCACCGGGTACAGCCCGGGGTACCCCGACAGCAGCCCGTAGGCGCCGCCGGACGCCGCGGGCACGGAAAACCCGGTCCGCGGGAAGTAGCCGCCCGACGTGGCCGCGCCGGAGCCCGCGCCCGCGCCCGCGCCCGGCGCGGGATACCCTGCGGGCTGCAGCGGCAGCGCCTTGGGCTCCGGGTTCGGGCCTAGGGCCGCGCCCACGAAGGCGTCGGGGCCCGGAGCTCGGGGGCCGGGGCGCGCCCACCCCGCGTGCTCCTCTGCACCCAAGAGCCCGGTCGCGAGCCCCAGGCCGCTGGAGTAGGTGCCCGGAGTCTCCGGCAGCGGCGCGTACGGGCTTCCGGAGGCCTCGCCCGACGCCGGAGCGCCGCTGCGCGCCTCGCCGCTCGGCTCCGATCCCTGGAAGTTGGAGAGGAGGAGATCCAGGTCCCAGGCGACGGCGGCCGAGTCCCTGCCGTTCTCCTCGTTCTCCCCCGGGAGCACGTCGTCCGACTCGGGCTTCACGTGGAGCGGCAACGCCGGGGGGGCCGGGGGGCCGGGGCCCAGATCCTGCTCCTCCTCGGCGCGCCACCACTGCGGGAGGGTCAACATGAGGTGTCGTCGGCCCGCAGCCGGGGACCCTGCCCTCGGAGGTCTCGCGCCAGATGCCCTGATGGGCCCAGGCTGGTTGGAGACTCCGGAGGGGAGTTTGTTTGCCTGTCAGTTTGCCTCTATCTGCCCCCCTCTCAGTTTAAGGACAGAGGTTGCTCCGTCTGGCTGGAGACACCAGATAAGGCCTTCTTTATCTCGAGTCACACTTGGACATGGGGGGGGGGGGCTGGGGAGGACAGTCAGAGGAGGAAGACTGGAGTCCAGCCTGGCCTCAGTTTCCCCCCCCTCCCCCTCCTCCATCCTCCCACCAGGCCGAATCAACACCATGGCTGCCCCCTGGGATCCTGGATGGGGCAGTCTTTGAAGTGCTCAGCTGTGACCTATTAAGGACCAGAGATTAGGGAATCTGCCAGCTGGGCTGGGAGGGAGGGCTCCTTCGGGGAAGCCCAGAACCGCCAGTTCGACACCGTCCTGTAGGGTCCCTGTGTGTTGGAATGAACTCGGCAGCGATGGATCTCTGGGCCCCACGTTTTCTGGGGTGACCTCGGAGCCTCAGACACACAGAATGCTCCGCTCCAGCCTTCAGTATCTAATTACAGAAATGGGTCCCAGAACCTCCGGGCCGTTCCCCCTCCCACGCAGCCACCCCCTGACGGGCGGTGAGGTCTCTTAATGCCCAGCCAAGCCCCAGGCCCTGACCGCCCACCTGGCCCTGTGTGGTCCCACCTTCAGGAAGTCTTCCTGTGTGTCCAGGAAGGAGCCCAGAGAGGTCAGCGTGCTGATGGACGGCAGAGCAGTCTCGGCTGTGGCCATCGTGGTCTCTTCTTCCTCAACTGCCTCGTGGGCTCTGAAGCTCCGGCCTCTCGGAGAGGCAGCCCCTCGGAGAGTGCCTCTCCACTCAGCTGATTGGCTGCTGCCCCAGATAAGGTCTGGCAAGGCCAGGGTGGGGGCTCTCCCTTGGAGGGAACCGACCTCCCCTCAGCCGGTGTGAGACTGGGTCATAAAGACCGCCCCTGCCTCTGAAGTGGGCTTAGATGTCAGGGGTTGGGGCTCAACTGCTGGGTAAAGTGAGGCAGACACAAGGTTCCCCCCCCCCCACCCAATACTTAACAAGACTCGGCCCGAGTTTCAGCCAACCTTCCTGAAGACAAGGGTACCAGGTGGAAGGGGTACTCTGGGAAGGCGCTGAAGGACTCCCTCTCTTCCCAAGGGGGGCCCTGAAGCTCTCTCCTCCCCGGTGAGTAGCAGCGACCGCACTGGTGGCGGGATTTGGCACCAGCTCCCTGCCAAGCTTTATCAGCCTCTGCAGACGTCGCAGGCTGCTATCAGGTGGGGGCCCAGAACAGACAAAACTCTGTCCCCGGTGAGTGGGAGGTCTGGGGCGGTTGGGACTTCTTAATTGACTTGGTTTGCAAATGCCTGGGTTTTGAGCTCTGTGGGTCTGACTTCTTGGCTGGAGGGAGCTGCTGTCAATCAATCAGACCCCACCCCCATTAGCTACCATAAACCTTCCCTTGGTGCGACAAGTCAGCGGAGGGAAGGGGGTGAAGACAGTTACTGAGGCTCAGTGCCTGCAGGTTTGGAGGAGGGAAGTTCCCTGCTCTCCCAGGTGGGATGAATGACTTGCCTCAGGCCACAGAAGCCGGGAGAGCAGGACCACCCACCCTTGCCTAAGGCCCCAAGGCTCTGGAATTTCCCTCAAGGAGAGGGCAGAGAGTGACTGGAGTCTCTGGACTGTCAATCACAGGCCACAGTCGGCTTTACACATGAAAAGAGTGTAGCAATGAACCCACAGTGATACACCACCTTGCAGCCACCGCCACAAGGTTACAGCCACGTGCCAGACCAGCCTCACTGCCCCTGCCGGACAGAGCAGAATTGTCCCTCTGGGTTCCTGAGGCTGTCAACCTTGCGGGGGTTACAAAGCCTTCTCTTTCTCCTGCAGAGCCACAGGTGGGCGAGAATTGTTGACCTTGCAGTTAACACACAACACGCGCGTCACCCGTAACCCGCCTGCCCAGAGCTCCTCTTCATTCAAGGGGGCCTTGGGTGTCCTGCAGTCGGCTCCTGGGTGCAGCAGGAGGAACCACTGCCAGCCCTGCACCGTCCCCACGGTTGCTAGCCTGCAGCCCATTGTGGCAGCCCCTGTGTCCATCCCTCTCCATGAAAGTCTTCCTCTTTTTCCCTGCCCCTCCAGCACGCGCAGGGCCCTCCCCAGGGACGGGTCTTTCCTCATCCCACCTCCCAAGCAGGTGAGATGAAATTGTTACATTCCTGGGGTGGGAAATACCTCCGCTTGGTTCTTGGCTTCTTGGTTCATGGCCAGAAAGCATTCACACGGAAGCCTGGTTTGTGATCCAAGTGAGTTTTATAAAGGACAGAAATTTCAGGTTTTACCCAGGCCCTCTCAGGACACTTCACACCCACTCCAGGAGGAGACCTGGGGCCAGAGACCGCTGCAGGGCCAGGAGCAGCTGAAAGAGAGGGGTGGGCTCCAAGTTTTAGCCTTTGGGGGCTTTCCGCTGGGAGGCGTGGTCCAAGGTACTGGTGGACCCCATTGGCTGAATTAAGCCTACCAGGCCTAGATTACAGCCCTCTCAGGTGTACTGGCTTCCTGTCTCGAGGGCCTGAATTTGTGCACTCCCTCTAGCCTTTATCAGCTTCCAACTTCCTGGGGCGGGGGGGTTGTCTTGCCACATAGAGGGACAGACACCCCCTAGTTCTTCTTCACAAAGTCTGGCCATCCTCACTTCTAAGGAACATTCTGGCATTACCTCTTCCACGTCAGACCTGTTCTTTGGCAGTCCATAATATATACTACTGTAAAATAGATGGCAATTCTCCCTCCCACGAAGGATTCCTCTCGCAAGGGATTCATAGGGAACCCCATTCACAAGCCTTCCTGGATGTGTGGTCACAGAGCTACAGAACACTGCTCAAGCACAGATGTCCTTTTAGACAGACGTACCTAAGACAACCCACCCCCCTACGCACCATTCACGAGCACACGAGGACGCAGTAATGAAACAGCTCTTAATCATAAAATCAGATGCCAAGCACCACCCACAGGACTGTCCTCGACACATGTCATTATTAGCATGTATAATGGTTAGAGCTCTCTCCTGGGAGAAAGACCTCGGTCCTTGGCTCCCCACGAGGAAGAATTCACACTGATGCCTGGTTTGTGATCCATGTGAGTTTTATGAACCGTATTAGAAGTGTTGTTAGGTAGAAGAGTATGGGGAAAAGGGCACGCATTGCGCATGCTCGGAGGTTCGACTTCTGCCCAGAAGGGCGGCACCTGGTAGACCAGGTGAATTCAATTCAGTCAATGGGGTCGGCCAGGATCGTCAATCACGCCTCCGCCAAAGGACTCACAAGGCCAAAAGTTTTTCTCTGGTACACGTGTTGTTTCCCAGCCGCTGCAGTGCGTAGCAGCCGTCAGGGTCAGACCTCGTGACTTTCCAGAAGCTTCCACCCAGGCAGATGGGGGAGGGGGGGTGGTTTTGTGAGGGACCCTGCGGGTGCTTTGTCAACCTAAAACTTCTTTCATAAAACTTGCTTGGAGGGCTGAGGCCCGGTGGCTAGTGGTTGTGCGCGGGACTGCGGCCCACTGGGATAGAGGTTTGATTCCAGCTCCACGGAGCAAAGGCTGGGCCTCCTACTCCCACCACCTGAGGGCAGTGATGCCCCCCCCCCAAAAAAAAAGTCTCAAAAAAAAAGTCTCGATTTTTGGCTGAGCCCGGATGGCGCAGTGGTTGTGCGCGGAACTGCGGCCCACTGAGCTGGCACTTCAAATCCGGCAGCAGCTCTCAAGGAGCAAGACTGGGCCACCTACTCCCACCAGGGGCAGTGATGCCAAAAAAAAAAAAAAACCCCAAAAGTTTCGATTTTTGAAAAGAATGCACAACAAGTTAAGGAACGGCAGGAGAACGGGAAGGGAATAACATACTTCTCTCCGCCGCCCCCCCATCAATGGTGTCCCGCTTTACCAATGATAGATCTGATCACTTTATAAAGGTCCCTAGTGAGTGGGAACCCACTCGATGGTACCTGAAACCATAGCAACCACGGACATAGTTGTATCCAACTGTTAGGTAGCAAGACGGGGTGGGGGGGGGGGGTTGTTCCTCTCCGTGCCTAGGGCCTCCTACAGGAAATCGGAAGCTGATCAAGACTAACTGGCACGCGCCCACTATACCTGGGTGGGCCCCAAACGAGGCCCGGGGGGCTTAATTCAGCCAATGGGATCAGCCAGTCCTATTGACCACGCCTCCCAGAGTAAGGCCCTAAAAAGCTGGAGCCTGGAGCCCACCGCCTTCTCCCTCTCACCTTCCTCTGCCTTCCGCTTGGCTGTTTTGGGGTCTCTCGTTCCCTCTCCCCTCCCCAGGTTGCCATGTGTGGGGGTGCAGTCCTGTGTTCCGTTATCTGTAAAACCTGAAACTTCTACCCTTTCTGAAAATTCACTTGGATCACAAACCAGGCTTCGGCATCAATTTCTTCTCGGGGAAGCCAAGAATCACGGTCTCTCCCACCCAAGGAATGTAACGCCATCCCAGGGTCACAGTCAAACACAATATTCACTTGATTTAGTGAATTGAAGTTCATCCCTTCACCCAGCCAGAGACACATCAACATACACACACACACACACACACACACGAGCTCTGAGGTGGGCAAGGTAGCCATGCAAGCACTTCCAGGACACAGTAAAAACTCTGAAACCAAATCCACTGCCACCAGATCGATTCTGGCCCATGGCAGCACTTTACGGATAAGGTAGAAGTGCCCCTGTGGGCTTCTGAGGCTGTAAATCTTTTTTTTTGGGGGGGGGGGCATCACTGCCCTCAGGTGGTGGGAGTAGCAGGCCCAGCCTTTGCTCCATGGAGCTGGAATCAAACCTCCATCCCAGTGGGCCGCAGTCCTGCGCACAACCACTACGCCACTGGGGCTCGAGGCTGTAAATCTTTACAGGAGTAGAAGGCCTCATCTTTCTCCCATGAAGTGGCTGGTGGTCTTGAACCGCTGACCTTGTAGTTTACAGCCCAGTATATAACCCACTAGGCCACCATGGCCCCTGGACACAGCCAGTAGGAGAGTTAGAAGGTGAAAGATAGGAAATGGTGTGTAAAATGGTGTTGCTTCCGCTGTGGAAAATAAAATAGTCTGGCGGGTCCTCCAAAAGTTAGACACAGAGTGACTGTGTGACCCAGCAAACCCGTTCCTGGACACCTGTCCCCCAGGCTTGAAGACAGAGACTTCTTCACCTCTTCACCGGTGTTCCTTGCAGCCCTACTGATAATAACCAAGTGGTGGCCACCACTCAAGTGTCGGCCACCACCCAAGTGTCCGTCCATGACGGAGTGGAGGAAGATGATGCTGTCATGGAATATTATTAGTCAAACCCGAAAGGAGAATCTGAGATGTGCTTTGCTGGGACACTGCTCTCAGAGAAAGGAACCAGATGTAAGAGGCTACTGACTCATATTGTGGTACTTCCAGCATGCAAAGGGACTTCTGCCTAGGAGACAGGCAGCACGGGGCTGGAGGACCACGGATGTCTAAAGGCAGACAGACCGGCTCTCAATTTGGGTTTTCCCAAATAAAAATCAGGTTTCTCCCCAGTGGCTCCTGGACTTCAGGGGAGCCTAGCAATGATACTAATATTCCAGGACAGGGGGCTTTAGGGAGAAGAGTGGGTGGGAAGAGAGAAGTCCTTGGCCAGGCTCAGAGTTATGTAGACTCCTGGACATGTCAGGGTGATGGTGGACTTCCTGCTCTGTGTGTGTGTGTAAATTTTTTTTTAACAGACGAAAAGTAAAGATATGGGGCTGAGCCCCCGTGGCGTAAGTGGTTGAGTGCGGGACTGCAGCCCTCGGGCTTGGCGGTTCAAATCCAGCGGCGGCTCTCAGGAGCAGCACTGGGTAGCGCCCACAACCACCAGAGGCAGTGATGGGCTCCCCCCCAAAAAAAAAACAAAAAAAAAAGGAAAACTAAAGATATACTTTGTTGGAAGTAGTGAAGGACTTTGGGAAGGGACGGAACAGCAGAGAGAGAGAGAAGCATCTTGAGTTCCTGGGTGGGTCCTGAGGCCTGAGTAAGGCCAGGGAAGCCTCGCAGTGTGTAAATAATTTTAATTGGCAGTTAAGAGGTCTCGAGCAATTGGATCAACAGATAACACCATAAAAATATAAACAAGAGCTTGAAGTTGTTAAGGATTTTATCTGGCTTGGATCCAAAAATCAATGCTTGTAGAAGGACATTCAAAAACTCAAACAACTCATTGCATTGGGCAATTCTGCTGTAGGAAACTGCTAGATAGGGCTGAGCCCCGGTGGCATAGTGGTTGTGCGCGGGACTGCGGCCCACTGGGATGGAGGTTCGATTCCAGCTCCTAGGAGCAAAGGCTGGGCCTCCTACTCCCACCATCTGAGGGCAGTGATGCCCCCCCAAAAAAAAAATTTTTTTTAAACCCCTTGAAACTGCTGAGTAGCTGGAGACAGAATTAGGGGTGGCCCCTCTCCATGCCAAAGCCTCCCACCACCATGGCAGGAAGTTGGAAGCTGCTTAAGGCTGGAGGGCATGCTCACATTCAGGTCTTTGAGCCAGGAAGCCGGTAAATCTGGGTGGAGCCCCGTCTAGGCCCCGTGAGTTGAATTCAGCCAATAGGATCCACCAGTACTGTTGACCATGCCTCCCAACCAGGGCCCTGAAAAGCCAGAAGTTTCTGGTTCTCTCCCAGCAGCTCCCACACAGTTCAGCGAGGCAGGGCTACGAATTTCCCTGGCCTCAGTTTCCTACGTGTGGGTGTGATGGACTCTGAGGCTGCCTGTATAAAACCTGAACCCCCTTCTACCCTTCATTGAAAACTCACGTGGATCACCAACCAGGCTTCAGAGTCAAGCCAAGGACCGAGGTCTTTCTTCCAGGAGAGAGACTTAACAAGACCTCTGTGCTGGAGAGCCAGGATGCCTCTTCGAGGACTAGGTGTTCCTGACCCGAGATCCAGGTCTGTTCCCGTCACCTCCCAGGCGTACGAAAGTTAGACAATGAATAAGGTGGACGGGAGAACTGATGGATTTGAATTAAGGTGCTGGCGAGGGATAGTAGAAGTACCAGGGGCTGCCAGAAGGACAGACACATCTGGCGTGAAACAAGGACAGGCGGAATGGTCCTGGGAGGCTTCTCAGGGCATGTTACCAGGAAAGACCAGTCCACGGAGAGGGACATCATGCATATGAGTTAGTGCCTACAAACTCAGGCATTTCGCCCTGAGCCGTGAAATAACCCTCATGCCAGCAGGACTACTCTCCATTTCCTTTCTACCAGGGGAACAGCCAAGGTGACGTCATAAGGAGACAGGGATGGGCAGTAAGTGTGGGAAATCTCTCTAGCAACCCCATGAGGTCGGGAGGAGCAGTCTGCCATGGAAAAGACAAGACAGAAGGCACAACATACACATAGCATAAGAAACTGTCAGGTGTCCAAGACCTAGGTCCTTGGCTCTGCTCAAAAAAGAATTTGAGCCCAAGCCTGGCTTGTGATCCACATGAGGTTCATAAAGGCTGAAGAAGGCTCAGGTTCACACAGGCACCCAGGGGATCCCTCACCCCTGTCTGCCAGCTGGAAAACGGCTTGAGAGAGAGAGAGGCGGTCGGGCTCCAGACCGCAGCCGGGCTGGGTACGGCAGAGCTGCCGCTGGGCACGAGCTTGCCAGAGGTGTGGCTTAGGGCCCTGGTCGACCCCATTGGCTGAATTTAATTCACCTGGCCGAGGCGAGCCCATCCAGCTGCAGCATTGGGGCTGGAAACCTGGATCGTCGAGCATAAGCAGTGTGCCATCCTTTCCTAAGAGCTTTATTTTGTTGTTGTTGTTGTTTTGAGGGGGCATCACTGCCTCTGGTGGTCGTGGGTGCTACCTGGTGCCGCTCCTGAGAGCCGCTGCTGGATTTGAACCGCCAAGCCCGTGGGCCAGTCCCACACTCAACCACTTACGCTAATGGGGTTCAGCCCAATAGCTTTATTTTTTAAGCAATGCATAATGGACCCGCTTTCCCTGCACTAGCTGCCTATCAGAAAGTGGACTCCAGGGAAACCTTTTCACGACTAAGCTAGGTAAACAGGAGAGAAAGCTCTCCTTTGTGTTCTGCCTCTAGCACAGGGGTCCTCAAACTTTTTAAATTTTTTTTTAGGCATCACTGCCCTCAGGTGGTGGGGGTAGGAGGCCCAGCCTTTGCTCCTGGGAGCTGGAATTGAACCTCCAACCCAGTGGGCCGCAGTCCCGCGCACAACCACTACGCCACCGGGGCTCAGCCCTGTCCTCAAACTTTTTAAATGGGGGGCCAATTCACTGTCCCTGACCGTTGGAGGGCTGGACTATAGTTAAAAAAATAAGACACTGACTGAGCCCTGGTGGCGCAGTGTTTGAGTGCGGGACTGCGGCCCACAGGGTTGGTGGTTCAAATCCAGCAGCGGCTCTCCAGGAGCAAGGCTGGGTAGCTCTCATGACCACCAGAAGGCAGTGATGCCAAAAAAAAAAAAAAGACACTGACTGAGCCCCGGGGGCATACTGGTTGTGTGGGGGACTGCGACCCACAGGGTTGGTGGTTCAAATCCAGCAGCGGCTCTCCAGGAGCAAGGCTGGGCTTCCTATTCCCACCAGGGCAGTGATGCCCTCACCCCCAAAAAATAATAAAAAAAATTTTAAAACCTATGAATTAAATCACTGCTGGCTGGGGTTGAGTCGGCTGCTAAGCAGAACAGCAGCGGCAGCAAAAACACCCAGCGGCTGGATAAATGTCCTCAGTGGGAGGCCGCATGTGGCCTGCCCTGGGAGGCGGTTTGAGGACCCCTGCCTAGCTGGATTAACAAAAGAGCCCCCCTGCCTCTATTAAGGCAGCGTCTCAGGGGGTGGTGGTTACAGTGGGCGCTAACCACAAGGTCTGAAGTTCCCAAACACCAGCTGCCTCTGCATGAGAAAGGGTTTTCTAAGAGTTACTGCTTGGGGGAGCTCACCGAGGCTTTTCTACCTACCAGCTGGAAATGGACTTGCTGGCAGTGAGGGTTTTTTGGGTCTTTATTACAAAGGCTATAACAAAGTCCTCTAGAGATGTTACTGTTGGTATTTAGCTTGTCTATGGAAAAATCAGGCCTCTATTAACATTATCTATCTATCTTCATCTATGGTATTGCTTTTTGCCTTTCATTAAATAGAGCTGTGGTGATGGGTCAGCACGTTTCCCACCTCTCTTTTCTATTTACTGTATATATATACTGAATAAAATTTTGTTTTCCAGCTGAGCCCTGGTGGCCTAGTGATTGTGTGCGGGACTGCGACTCCCAGGGTTGACAGTTCAAGTCCAGCAGCAGCTCTTCAGGAACAAGGCTGGACTTCCTGCTCCCACCAGGGCAGTGATGCCACACACACACACACACACACACACAATTTGTTTTTCTTCACTATTATAACTTGGATGATTTCCCCCTAGGACAAATTAAAAAAACAACATAGGACATATAAACCGAGGAAGGCCTTCAAAAAAGAGGAAGTCTCACGGCAAGCTGGCTAGAGCCAGAGGCTGCAGCTAAGGGGCTCAGGTTGCCGGCTGTGAGGTGGAGCAGGGGTGGGAGCGCACAGGGTCACTGAGTGAGAACCCAGCACAGGGCCGGTACGGACACTCAGTGTCTTAGAATCATCCTCTCACCTTCAGCGGGAGGCTGTGTGTCAGGGGCCTTCACTTCACAGGGTCCATCCCACTGAGAGACGAGGACCAAGGCACCTGGCACACCTAGGCACAAAATAGTAGAAGCACATACAGGTACTCAGACTATCACAGTCACACTTTCACTAAGGTGACCGGACGTCCGGCTTTTTAACAACTTGTCCTGTGTCCCGCAGCGTTTTAAAATTAAATAAATGTATTAGAATACTATTTTTGCATTCTATGAACATTTTTTTTTTTTGGCATCACTGCTCTCCAGTGGTGGGAGTAGGAGGCCCAGCCCCACTGCTGGAATTGAACCTCCCTCCCAGTGGGCGCAGTCCCGCGCTCAACCATTACGCCACCGGGGCTCATATACTGACAGAGAACATAACACCATCGGTTAGGGCTCACCCCTACATCACACAACGCCCCAAGATTATCTCACTGCAATTTACACTTCACGGAAGCAGATAGCTTCATCTTATCCCGGGGAGCGGCAGATGGTTTCGAAGTGCTGACCCTGGGCTGACGCCGGGACCCACTTCGCCATCAAGGTCTCCCCAGCTCCCTATAAAGACTCTGCGGCCTGGCTTCTTGGGCAGTTCGAAAACGCTTGCGGCTCTGCGGCCAAAAGACTGGGGTTTCCACTCCCGGTAATACTTGAGGAAACCCACAAAGAACCTTCCCAATAGAACGGCTAGAAGTTCTCAAAGACGCACGGGTCCTCAAACGCGGGCTCGCGGGCCACACGCGGCCCGCCGAGGACGTTTATCCGGCCCGCTGGTTGTTTTTGCTGCCGCTGCTGGCTGTCCTGCTTAGCAGCCAACTCCTCCCGGGCCGCAGTGAAACTGTTCATATTTTTCTTTGTTTTTTCTCTAACTAGAGTTCGGCCCTAGAACGGTCTGAGGGGCAGGGAACTGGTCTGAGGACCCCCGCGTGATGGCTTTTCTCTACTTGACTCCTGCAAGTACCTCCGCACACGCCCCTGCAACTGGCCAATCAGGACTCACCCGAGCCCCCTCCGAGGACCAATCAGAACGGGAACCTAACTAGTCACTCAAACGCCCCTTCCTGTTGTGCTCCTTAAAGGGGCCGACAAGCGTCGGGCTGAGCGCGCCTGCCTGCGTGAGGTTGGGAGGCGGGGCGCGGACGGGGCTGTCGCGCGCCTTTTTTATTTTATTTCATTTGCTTTTCCATCTTCTCTTCAGGGGAGAGCGCCAACGCAGTCCCCTACAGCCACAAACCACGCCGTCGAGTCTCCCCCCTTTGGGGGGGCAATGGCAGGGGCCGGCACCGCCGGAGGGTCACGGGCCTTTTAAAAGCCGAGGCGCGGAGGGGCGGGCCCCTCGGAAGAACCAATGAGGAGCCTCCTTCGGGCTCCGCCCCTCCCGCCCCCGCCTGAGGTCGAAGGGCTTTGGGGCTTGCTCCGAGCTTTCTGCTGTTACCTGGGGGCGTTGGGGACCAGCGAGCGCCTGCGGCCGGGCCAGGCTCGGGGTGGTAGGAGAGCCGCTCCCCTGAGACGACCCCCGCCCCTGCAGGGCGGTCGTCCGTGCTCGCAGCCCCCCCCCCCTCGCCCGCCCGCCCTCCGCATGGCTCTGAGAGGGGCCTCCGCGCGGCTGCTGAGCCGCGCTCCGGGCCTGCGCGCCCCGCGCTCCTGGGGTTCTGCGGCCACGCAGACGGGTCAGTACCGCCCGGGAGGGGGCGGGGAGGGGAGAGCGGGGACTCAGGACTTCCGAGGGTGACGGTGCCATCCTGTTCCACAGAGAAGCATGGAGAGCCGCAGAAGCGACCCGCCAAGTGTAAGCCTTCCCGGGTCCAGTCCCTGGGGCGTGCCTGCCTGCCCCGGGTGGGATCCCTCCCACGGAGGGCCCCGCGCCCCCTGACCAGAGCAGGCCTGAGCCCCAGTCCTCCCTTCCCAGCCTCCCGTCCCGAGTTCAACTGGCGGGATGCCCTGGTTCTGGAGGAGCAGCTGACAGCGGACGAGATCCTCATCCGGGACACCTTCCGCACCTACTGCCAGGAGCGCCTCATGCCCCGCGTCCTGTTGGCCAACCGCAACGAAGGTGCCTGGAAGGACGGGCGCCTTTTGGTACCCCCCTTTGCCGCCCACCCCCGCCCCACCATGCACCCCCCTTTCGCCTGCCCTTTCCGAGCATCTGGGACCTTCCGCGCTGGGACCCGGAGCTCCAGCGGATCTGAATTCTGTCATCTGCCCCTCCACAGTTTTTCATCGGGAGATCATCACAGAGATGGGCGAGCTGGGCGTGCTGGGCCCCACCATCAAAGGTAGAGGCCAGCTTTTTTGTACTTAATGCCCCTTTCCCTCAGGCTGCCAGTTTCCCAGGCTGAACTGAGACCCCCTAGCCTAACTTTACCCCGAAGTCGCTGGGGGGGAGAGGGGAGGAGGTGTGAAAGGAAGGAATCTTCAAGCAGCACCAGCGTGATGCCCTCCTTAAACCCCAACCCACGTCCCCTGCCATCTAGTCCACTCTTAGCAACCCCACAGGACAGGACAGGACAGGACAGAACTACCTCTGTGGATTTCCAGGGCGGCATCCTTTGATGAGAGCAGAAAGCTGCATTTCTCTCCAGTGGCGCAGCTAGTAGTTTCCAGCTGCTGCCCCTGGGGTTAGCAGCCTCATGCAAAAATCACCATGCCAAAAAAAAAAAAAAATCACCATGCCACCGGGGTGGGGGGTGGGGGGTCCCTGGTGCTCCCCTGGAGTGCTCCTATCCATCTTGGCCCCTTGGGCCCCAGGAGTCCCTGGTTCCAGCGGGGCAGGGCTTTGTCCCCTTTGTCCTACCTACCCAAACCCCTCCAGGATACGGCTGTGCTGGGGCCTCATCTGTGGCCTACGGGCTCCTGGCCCGTGAGCTGGAGCGCGTGGATAGCGGCTACAGGTCGGCAATGAGTGTCCAGTCCTCCCTGGTCATGCACCCCATCTATGCCTACGGCAGCGAGGAGCAGCGGCAGAAGTACTTGCCCCGACTGGGTGAGCAACTAGCCCCGAACCTGCCCAGTGCCCCCTTCATCTCAAGGATGGCATTTATTGTGTGCTCTCCCCCCCCCCCCATCCCCAGCCATGACCTCCCAAGTGCTTTTTGAACCTGCCTTTCTGAGATCTGCCCCCAGGTCTGACACCTCTGTGATCCCAGTCCAAAGTTTAAACTCTGAACTTCCTAACTGGGGCCCGAAGCCCCAACCCCCATTCCCCTTTGTCCCCTCCCAGCCTCTCCTTGCCCGCTACTCCCTAGAGAGGTCCGGTCACTTACTTACATGTGAGAAATGTGCCCCTGGGTCTCTGAACATCCTGTTCCCTCCGCTGGGAATACTTTCACGCACCTTCCTTCTCCTTGGTCAGTTCCTCACTGCCTCCCAGACACAGTTTAGCCAAAGCCTTCCTGACTGCCGCGGGCCCCTCCTGATCACGGCGTTGACTCTGGCCTGCTGGGGCCTGTCTCCCCCTACACACACACCCTCCTGGGGTGACGGGAGGGCAAAGTATGATCTCCCTTAGCCCTGAGGCATGGCTTGGTGACACGGACTCATTCCCCACCGGTCCTGGTAACCCACCTTGTCCCTCCAGCCAAGGGAGAGCTTTTGGGCTGCTTTGGACTCACAGAGCCCAACCACGGGAGTGACCCTGGCAGCATGGAGACCAGAGCCCGCCACAATCCATCCAGCAAGAGCTACACCCTCAATGGGGCCAAGACCTGGTGCGGGGCCTGCCGGGGACAGGGGGTGGGGAAGGGCTAGCGGGCAGGGGCCAGGCCGCTCACAGCCCTGTCCCATTCTCAGGATCACCAACTCGCCCGTGGCCGACCTCTTCGTGGTGTGGGCTCGCTGCGAAGACGGCTGCATTCGGGGCTTCCTGCTGGAGAAAGGGATGCGGGGCCTCTCCGCCCCCAAGATCGAGGGCAAGTTCTCCCTGCGGGCCTCAGCCACCGGCATGATCATCATGGATGAGGTGGAGGTGCCCGAGGAGAACGTGCTGCCCAACGCTTCCGGCCTGGCGGTGAGCAGGGAGCACTGGCGGGCCACCTGCTGGCTCACCTTCCGCAAATTCCCACGCAGCAGTGAGCGGGCTCCCGCAGGCCCGCAAGTGAGTCCGGCGGCTGAGCCGGCCGTGGTTCCACATGGCCCTTGGTGACTCAGAGGTCCCCCTTCTCAACCCAGGGTCCCTTTGGCTGCCTCAACAACGCCCGCTTTGGCATCACGTGGGGAGTCCTCGGAGCAGCCGAGTTCTGTTTGCACACAGCACGACAGTACACCCTGGACAGGTGTGTGGGCTGTGCCCGGAGTTCCCTTGGGGAGGTGGGGTCCTTGGGGGCCATTCTTTACCCTTCCAGTGACTTCCTAGACCCTGCCCACCAGACTCTTACTTTTTGTTTTTTTGGCATCACTGCTCTCCGGCGGTGGGAGTAGGAGGCCCAGCCCCACTGCTGGAATTGAACCTCCGTCCCAGTGGGCCGCAGTCACGCGCACAACCACTACGCCACCGGGGCTCAGCCCCAGACTCTTCCTTTAACTGTGAAATGGCCATGAAACTTGTTTGGGATTAAGATTAAGTAGGTAACAGTTCCACGTGTTGAGGCAGCCTGGGAGGAGCCCAGGTTGGGCATCCCACCCCCCCCACCCAAGCTTTGCCCCCTAGGATCCAGTTTGGCGCCCCACTAGCCAGGAACCAACTGATCCAGAAGAAGCTGGCCGACATGCTCACTGAGATCACACTGGGCCTTCACGCCTGCCTGCAGCTCGGCAGACTGAAGGATCAAGACAGGTAAGGGCTGAGCTGGGACTGGGGTGAGGGGAGACAGCGGTGGTGGGAGGATTCCAGACCCCTGCTGGGTATGAGCGTGCCCGACCCTGGAGAGCGCAGTCCTTCCCGCCTGGTGGCCCCTTGGCATTTACCCTTCTTGGTCTTAGGGAGCCAGGCTAGGATAGCCCTGTTGCCATGGTTTGAATCTCAGGGATACCTGTCCGCTGGGAGCCGGGTCAGTTCTCGAGTTCACTGTTGTTCCCCGTGTGTGCCACAACCAGGGCCACCCCGGAAATGGTCTCTCTGCTGAAGAGGAATAACTGTGGGAAAGCTCTAGACATCGCCCGACAGGCCCGAGACATGCTGGGGGGAAATGGGATTTCCGACGAGTACCACGTGATCCGACACACCATGAACCTGGAGGCAGTGAACACCTATGAAGGTGGGACCAGCTTCCTGCGGGTGGGAGGGGGGAGAAGGGTTGCTGTGGCCTAATGTCTGGCACACAGGAGTAGAGAGTAGGACCTAAGGCTTAGTCTAGCTGTTACCACCTACTAAAGGGCAGTGTGACCTTGGGCCAGGCCCAGCCCTTGGGGCTCCTGTCTGGAATGGCTGTCTGGGTCAGGCTTGCAGAGGCCCAGGCCACCCCTAGGTTCTCGGCCCTGCCTTTTCTACCACTGTGCCACAGAGCGCAGTTGTTTGTGAGACTCATGTCCACCTCGGGCAGCCTACCAGCAAGCCTGGAGGGAAGCTCTGCCCAGGCGTGCCATTCCACTTCTGTTAAAAGAAAAACGCAACATCCAGTGGAGACTCCAATTCTCCCCTGGTTTTGACTTGCACCGGGGCTCAGACCCCATGCCTCGTGGAAAGACAAGTGTGTAAAACCACAGGTAAAAGGTCTACAGGGACGGAACCCCCTGAGAAGGAGGCACCGAGCTCTTCAGCCCCGTTCGGCCCTGAGGGGACTTGCGGGCAGAGGGCACTGGGCTGAGCAAGAGCCAGCATGACCTCTGTATCTCCTGAGGGTATAGAGGTGGACCCAGGAGAGGTCTCATAGGTTCAAATGGGCAGCTGGGCAACCCAGACAGGGCACCCCAGAAGGTGGCAGGGGTATAGGGGGGTGAAGGTGGGGGGATGGCACTGAGGACTGCAGAATTGTAAAGAGGCCTCAGGTGGTTCTCCACAGGGGAAGAACAAGGCCAGGCTGGTGTTTCAGGATGCAAAGGGCACAGTCCTACCCTGTAATAAGGAGGTGACTGTCTCTGCCTGCTGCCCCGAAACTAAGGCAGAGCAAACAAGGGCACCGGGTGGAGTCAGGACGCCATCGGCAGGGGGACAGCACGAGGGGCAGGCTGGCTGTGACTTGTCACTGGATGTGCTTGCTTCCCCACCTCCTATGGGCAAGAAAGGACCTGCTGTTGCTTCCTCAGCGCTAACCTGTACTCCACCTCTCTGTGAAGGAGACAGTGCTCAGATGAAAATGTCACATTTACCTGGTGGCGTGGTGGTTGTGCGCGGGACTGCGGCCCACTGGGATGGAGGTTCAATTCCAGCAGCGGCTCCATGGGAGCAAAGGCTGGGCCTCCTACTCCCACCACCAGAGGGCAGTGATGACCCCAAAACAAAAAACAAGCAAACACACACACACACAAAAATGAAAATGTTAACTTTTTTTTTTTTTTTTTGAAAATGCAACATTTAATCAACTGTGCAGGGCTGGGGGTGGGGTGGATTTGCCACTGGTGGGGAGTACCATGACTGAGCCCAAGCCAGGGCTAGACGTATTGCTTTCTTGGGGTCTAGTAAAAGGAACTTGGGGCTTTGCCAACATGCATTACAGAACTTGGGGAAAAGCCAACTTCTTTGGTGTGGCCTGAAAGATGGCCTCCGAACCTTCTCATGGTGACTGTCACTTAGTGGGGAGCGTGTATCCTGGTGCTGTCAGGACTCCTGGTCTCTGTGGGTCTGTTCTTCCATAGTTGTCATCTGGAAGATGGGCTTTAAAAGAAAATTGTGAATTGTCAAGATTTCAAAGCAACTGTATTTTTCGCATCCAGGTACACATGACATCCACGCGCTGATCCTGGGACGAGCAATCACGGGGATTCAGGCGTTCACGGCGGGCAAATGAGCACACTGCACTGGGGGCTTGGAGACGCTTTCTGGAGAGAAGTCTGGGAGCTGTGCTCTGAGTATAGCAGGTGGCAGGAGGCCATCACTGTAGTGGAAAGTGAGAGATACTGACCTATAAGTATTAAAGTTTCCCCTATTAAGGCATTCAGATGTGTTTCCTAGAAAGAAGAAGGACATCTCTGGACAGAGTGTCTCCACTTGTCTTGACCTGGATGATCACTTTGAACTCACTGCCATGGGGTCAAGGTCAACTCCCAATGACCCTGTAGGACAGGGTGGAACTGCCCCTGTGGGTTTTGGAGATGGTAACTCTTTACCTGAGTAGAAAGCCTTTTCTTTGTCCTACTGAGCAGCTGTTGGTTTTACACTGCTGACCTTTCCGTTTGAAGGCCAACCATGGCTTCACTACTGGTACAGGCCCCACTACCCCAGCCACCAGGACTCCTAGCTTACCTGGAATGGTAATAGACCCCACTGACCAAAGAAGCCTCCTGGGACAAAGGGAGCAGGGAGCAGAAAGTGACATCTGAAGCAACTTCTGTGACCTAGTGCCTGACACAGCAAGCCTCACACCGTCATTGCTGCTGCAGTGTGCGCCCCGAGCGAGGCTCCCTCTCCTGGAGGCCAGTGCCTTATGCTGCATGTGGAGGACAATAAAGCATCTGCCAATCCAGCCCCAGTGGTTTCTGTCACCACCCAACGGAGTTCCAGGCAAAACCAAAGCCAACAGGTCTAGGGGCTGTGGTCAGTGGGCCAAGGTGAGGTTTCAAAGCCGAGAGCAGGCAGAGCGTGGCCAAGCAAAGCAGCTTTTCTCTAACAAACAACGCTGGCCGAGACGTTGCCTCACCCAGGGCAGAGAGCAGAGCCGCAGAATTTGGGGCAGGGATTACAGTCTCTGCCTGCTGAGTACAAGGGACTTTGTCCTTTTGGCCGCCACAGCTCGGACACACCATATTACAGGGGGCGCGGAAGCAAAAGCGAGAGCAAGGGCACAGATGCAGGCGTTCACACTTAGGGTTGTCCGTGAGGGGTGAGGGGTTGGCATCGGAGCTGGCTTCTGGTTTCTCTGCACGGTTACTTCCAGGTGGGCTAAAGCCCCCCTTCCCTGCCCGGCCACCCCTTCCGTCTCCGTGAACCTAGGCCTACCTCAGGCTGGACACACAGGTCATTGTACACGCTCTCCACGTTTTGGCAGACATGTCTGAGGTCTTTTTCCAAATGGCTGATCTTTGTTATTTTCTGAGTGAACTCCTGCAGCTTCTCCTGGATGACCTTGTTGTGATGATTGTAGATCTGATACATTCTCTCCTCCAGCTTCTCTGTTAGGTCAGAGACCTTTCAAAGGAAAGGCACATAATACATTCCTGAAATGTCCATGGAGGCAAAACAAAACTGTGTCCTAAGTGGACCTCTTAAATCCCTGGAATTTACCTCCAAATAGGAAAAATAAATCCCAGTGACTGGGGGTAAACTGCCCATATGCTCACTCATTTTTGTTTTTCAAAAAGCAAGACGCCCTCCTACTCCCACCACCTGAGGGCAGTGATGTCCCCCCCAAAAAAAAAAAAAACAAAAACAAAAAACACGCAGGAAGTGTGTCAACCAGTGAAAGCCCAACTGCTACAGGAACAGGGGACACGGGGCAGAGCCTAGAGAAGACAGCAAAGTCACCCCTAGGTGACCGCCTCATAGGAACATTTTTTTCATTTAAAAATCATTTTATCGGGGGCTCATACAACTTTTATCACAATCCATACATGTGCACATGTGTCAGGCACATTTGTATATTTGTTGCCGCTGTCATTCTCAAAACATTTGCTATCTACTTGAGCCTGTGGTATCGGCTCATTTGCCCCACTCCCTCACAAACCCTTGATAACTTATAAATTATTATTTCGTCATGTCTTACACTGTCCGACGTCCACCCTTCACCCACTTTTCTGTTGTCTGTCCCCCAGGGAGGGGGTCATGTTAACGGAGTAAGCTATGCTTCAACACCACCCTGCTCCCGCAGTCATTGTTTGAACTAAGGGCATTGGATGCAGAGGGACCTGGATTCCCCAGTCTAACTGTCAAATGATTTCCAAATCATGGCTTTCATCTGTATAGTGGGCCCCATCTCTTCTTTGCGAGACTGGAAGAAGGGTAAAATGAAACAGTACATGCAAGTTGCCTAGTACTGTGCCTAGGATCATAGTTGATGCTGTCGTAACAGTGAAGCCCCTCCCCATTCACAGAATACCCACCCCTCTCCAGCTGTGGGGTTTTTTACAGCAGGTCTGGGGGGTGAGGGGTCTGTTACCTTAAGGTTAAGGCTGTCCCTGAAGTTGGTCATGAGTGAGTGGTCCTTTTGCCTGCTCTCGTTGATGTTCTTGATGAGGTCCTGGGACTTCTTCTTTAAGTTCTCAATGTTGGATTCCAGGGAGGGAAAGCAGGACACTAGCTTCCCTTCCACCACCATCTGCCGCTTGGCACTAGCGGTAGCAGCATAGTGGCTAGACATTTGACTTCTGAAATTACAGCAAATCAACATCAGCACCACATGCTGTGTGGTGGGAGAACTGTGATGATGTCTGCCTTGCCTGGGAGCCACTGGCTCTTTCCTCAAGCTACCTCATTCACATTATCACCTGGGAGACAGGGAGCATGCCCTAGTTTATTGCTGAAGGGATTAGAAATACAAATAAGTTCGGAGATTCACCTGACTCCAGAGCACAGTCATCTGTCACACCAAGTTGGATCCCTGAAATGAGCTTCTAATGGTGCCCTAAGTAGAGGAGATGCTTTCCTCTTGGACCTCGGGTCAGTAACCTGCGGCATGTTGTTTTCCATCCCTTTCTGAACTTGGGAAGTCCACAGCCTGAAGATCACCTGGGTCTATTGTACCTGTACGCTTGCTAAGGGTTAGTTTAATCCACACGGCCTGAGTTGTGCCTACTAGACACCACTTTTTGTTTGTTTGTTTTTTGGGGGTGACATCACTGCCCTCTGGTGGTGGGAGTAGGAGGCCCAGCCTTTGCTCCTGTGGAGCTGGAATTGAACCTCCATCCCAGTGGACCGCAGTCCCGCGCACAACCACTATGCCACCAGGGCTCAGCCCAACAAACCTTTTATTTTTCAGTCCTTTTGTTTTGTTTTTTGGGCATCACTGCCTTCTGGTGGTGGAAGTAGGAGGCCCAGCCTTTGCTCCTGTGGAGCTGCTGCTGGAATTGAACCTCCATCCCAGTGGGCCGCAGTCCCGCGCACAACCACTATGCCACCGGGGCTCAGCCTATTTTTTAGTCTTTTTGAAAGCCTTAAGAAAAGAAGAGGTAGAGCCTCAAAAAGATAAGATTCACATGGTGGCTGCAACAGTGAACTCAAACATAACACAGGGCCCACGGGGACAGTGTTGGGTCTTGAGTTGGAACTGACTCAACAGCACCACCAACAAAAACCATAAACTTGGTGACTTTCACCAAATGACTGGGTGATCCTATGCAAACATAAGGGGATTGGATAGTTTGCTAATAAGTACATTGTACTATGGTGGGGGGTGGGAACATGTCAATAAGATGTACAGACTATTAACAAGGGGATTGGTCAGTTTTACCATCACATTAGGCTTAAAATGAGCCATCCCACAGGGAGGCTTAGTGGCCAAAGGGCAGAGAGCCATTAGGCACAGCTGAGAGGCTGCCGGACTTAACCAAAAAACTGTACCCCGAGTTGTTTCTGATTCTGAAGTATAACCTGTTACTCCCCTAGTTTCCCTCATGCTCATGAGTGTTGTCTGTGAGTTGTGTGTGACCAATGCCTTGGATTGAGCTGAACAGAGAAGAAGAGTGCCATAAGAGAGGCTGTCGCTTACAGAATCAGTACAATGATCACAGAGGGGGAGTGTCTGACCTGTGATTCAGCCTTGGGCAGCAGATACTGATACCGACAC
The DNA here is from genome assembly GCA_004026705.1 of Nesogale talazaci. Taxonomy (NCBI): domain Eukaryota; kingdom Metazoa; phylum Chordata; class Mammalia; order Afrosoricida; family Tenrecidae; genus Nesogale; species Nesogale talazaci. The sequence continues at coordinate 33,533 of PVJH01015080.1, forward strand.
TCCATCCCCTTTGTAAAAGATACTACCCCTCAAGCCATTTAAGGGAACGATTTATGTTGTAAAATAGGTAGGGGCTTACATTTCAGATCAACTTTGGTACTCAACAGTTTAAACTACTAGCCAACCCCCTCAATAGTTTACCCTTCACCCGTTCTTTGGTCTCTTGTCTGCCTTTGGTAGATTATTATTATTTTCCGTTTCACCCAAGGTAACACCCATCTAGCCCAGGGTGCTCAATGTGTCTGTCCATAACTATCTACTAGTCGGTTGCAAATGTAGTGTTGGTGGATTGCAGGTCATTAAAAAAACTGACATAAGCCTACCATCAATCCCATCAATTAATATAAAGTGCAGCCATTCAGATGTAATCTTAGGTGTCAAACACATGCACAAACAACTATGCTAAGTGCAGCAAAACTAACAAGTGACGTTATCGGCAATTTTCAGACTCCTGTTTTTTTTTCTCTTAAACATAAGAAAGGATATTAAAATGAGTGGGGTAGCTGGACCAAGTAAGAAGAGAAAAGCATATCACTTTCAGACAGAATGGGAGATTCTGACACTACAAGCAGACATCCAGCTGAAGTTCAAACAGTTCTGGAATGTACCCAAACATGAGAAAATGTGCTACCTCCTTGATTGCATTATTTAACTTTACTTATTTATGAGTCAGCCTTTTCCCACATATAGATTAAGTCCAAGTACCATTCCATCATGACTGATGAACACGTGGAAGTGTGCTTGAGGCTGGCTGTCAGCAGCTACTGTCCGGACTATGCATCCATGGCTTATTCCATTCAGGGCAAGTCTTAACAATAAACTCAGATCATGACAAAAAATGTACATGATTAATTGTGTTGTATTGTGCAATATGGACTCATGCAGTTATGCAAGGTACATAGACATACATTGTATATAAAGAATTTTCTTTGTTTGTTTGTTTTTTGGGGGCATCACTGCTCTTTGGTGGGAGAATTGAACCTCCGTCCCAGTGGGCCGCAGTCCCGCGCACAACCACTACGCCACCGGGGCTCAGCCCCTATAAAGAATTTTCAATGAATTTATGAATATGATATTTTGTATTTTTTGTAGTTGGTAGATCATTTTGACTTTATCATTTTATAAGTAGCTTGTATGCTGAAAAAGTGTGAGCACCCCTGGTCTAGTTCATTGAATTAACTTCCCTGGTCTTCCCCTGCACACCATTTTAAAATATATATATAACATTTTATTTGTATGTACATGCATTTCTTTTCTTTTTTTTTGGGGGGGGCATCACTGCTCTCCGGTGGTGGGAGTAGGAGGCCCAGCCCCACTGCTGGAATTGAACCTCCGTCCCAGTGGGCCGCAGTCCCGCGCACAACCACTATGCCACTGGGGCTCAGCCCGTACATGCATTTCATACATTACACTTACATACACAGATACATAGTATTAGTATGTGTGTGTATACACACCACACATCCAGTGTATATATGAAATGTGTCTTTTTCTTTGGCACTCACACCCTAACACACACACACACACACACACTCCCTACTGTGGGATTTGCTTCTATTTTTTTTAAACATTTTATTGGGGGCTCATACAATTCATCACTATCCATACATACATCCATTGTATGCCAAGCACATATTGTACATGTTGCCATCATCAGTCCCAGAACATTTGCTTTCTACTTAAGCCCTTGGTATTAACTCATTTTCCCCCTTCCTTCCCACTCACCCCTCCTTCATAAACCCTTGATAATTTATAAGTTATTTTGTCATGTTGTACTCTGTCGAGTCTCCCTTCATCCACTTCCCTACTGTCTGTACCCCAGGGAGGAGGTTATATGTAGATCCTTTTAATTGGTTACCCCTTTCTACTCCACCTTCCCTCCACCCTCTTGGTATTGCTGCTGTCAACTGTGGTCCTAAAGGGATCATCTGTCTGGATTCCCCATGTTTCTGGTTCCAATCTGTACCAGTATACATCCTCCGGGCTAGCTGGATTGGTTAGGTAGAAATGGGATCAGATGGGGAGTGGGGGGAAGCATTTAAGAATTAGAGAAAAACCGCATATCTCATTGTTGCTACCCTGGCCCCTGAATGGCTCCTCTCCTCCCTGCAACCCCTTCAGTAAGGGGTTGTCACGTTACCTACAGATGGGCTTTGGGCCCCCAAGCTATACTCCCCCTCATTTACAATGATATAATTTTTAGTTCTCTGATGCCTGACACCTGATCCCTTTGACACCTGGTGGTCACAGAATGGTGTGCTTCTTCCATGTGGGTTTGTTGCCTCTGGGCTAGACGGCAGCTTGTTTACCTTCCCTGCACACCATTTTTATACTCTTAACACATGACCTGAACTGCAGTGGAATTTCCTGCAAAGGGTGTGTGTGTGTTTGTGTATTTTTGCTGCTGTTAGCTGTAATGAATGCTTTCTTTTCCAGCCCTAAGTGAGGCATTAAAGACTCAGACCAGAGACACGCCTACATTTTAGCATTGATTTTTAGGTGCACGAGGATAAAGACTGGATGACTTTTTGGATAGTAGCCTTGCTTTTCATGGGCATTAGAATGTCATGGGTGGGTTTGAGAAAAACCGGTCCAGAGACCTCAAGCGCTCCCTTCCCTTCTCACTGAGCCCTGGCATCCACGTCACTCTGGTGTTTGGTGGTGGTCTCATGCCCCTCTCTAGTCCACCCACACCTACTACAACCCGCCCTGGCTCAAGACTCCAAGGGCTTGCTCTTTCAGACCCTCAGGAACTCCTGGGTTGCTGGAGAACATCACCATCCTGTTAGCAGGATGAGATGTACACAAAGTAATATGGCTTTTGGCCTGGGTTCCTGAGGAATCATCTCTAGAACAACAAAAATGAAACAAAACAAAACAAAAAACCCTGTAACTGAAATGGAATGCCTTCTACAAGGACGCCATGCCATGCCTAACTAAGGTAAGGAGAGAAGGTGAGTCACTCTGGGACTTTTCAGGTCGGAAAGACCCAACCAATCATGGCTCAGAATCGCCTCATGTTATCGATTACCTTCAGGGAAGAAGGGCTGGAGTTTGTATTACTTAATGAGATTTCCATTGAAAAATGGACACGGAAGCTCCATTGGGCTTGGCAGGATGAACTGACCTGCTTAGGGCAGGGAAGATCACCTTAGAAACCCTCCTAGCCACCATTCCCCACCCCATCTCTTTGTGCTCATCTGGTTTGTACCCCCCCCTTTTTTTTTGATAGAATGCATCTGTAATTGTTTTTTTTTTTGGGGGGGGCATCACTGCCCTCTGGTGGGAGTGGGAGACCCAGCAGCTCCTGGAGAGCTGCTGCTGGATTTGAACTGCCAAGTCCGTGGGCCGCGGTCCCGCACTCAACCACTATGCCACCTCAACCACTATGCCACTGGGGCTCAGCCCAATACATCTGTAATTGTAACACTTCCTGTGAGTCTTTCCAGCACATCATACCCACAACTCAAGTGTTGGGTACCAGCAAAGCAGACATTAGGGATTTGAAGGGGGATTCCTAGGCTTGCAGCTGGCAGTCTGAAAGACATTGTCCCGTCATCTGGGAGTGCTGACCTAGCTCCAGGTGGCTAGTAGGGAAAGAAGGGCAGCAGCTAGTGTCGGCCATCAGGAAAGGAGAAAAATGCAGCTTTGATTTATGCTGACTGCTGTCCTCATACAGAGTTACTGCCCATTCCTGACTCTGGCTTTATGGGTGGCCCTTAGGGCCATTTGGCATCTGGTCACCCCTCTCATTCTTTCCATCAGCCATTTCAAAGCCTTCATAATTCCTGCCCCTGATCCCCACATACTTGCTTTCCCTTAACCCAAGCAGGATTAGAAAACAAGGCAAATCACTAGCTCCCTCTGCATTCTGGTTTCCTGCCCCCCAATATATAGCCGCAACCCACCCTTCCTCTTTCAAGCCCTGCCCAGCTCAGTGTGAAAGAGGGTTCATGCTTGAGCCTGGTTCTTGATCCCACCCACCTATTGCTACCACTTTCTTATCTCTTCATTTGCTGAAGCCACCATGACTCTTTCTTCATAAGCCTCTTCCGTCTTGAAAACACACATGTACAAAACCTCCTGCCCCTCCAGGCCTCCTTTAGCCAGACACCTCCCTTTCCTGTCTCCATCGTGCTCTGGGTGCTAGAAAGCTCCTGACACTGCGGACCCTCCCTTTATGCGCTACTCACTCCCTTCTCAACCTACTGCCATCACGTTCCTGCTGCAGATCTCAAATGTCAGGGCTCCTCTCCAGTGACCTGTAGTTAGAACCAGCAGACCCTTGAGGTCAGGGCTGGGGAACCTGTCTCTGCTGAGGGCCACGTGGACATTTATAATATCATTCATGAGCCACTTTGGTCATTTCATTAGCTCACCCCCAATTTGATGGTTGGAATTGCTTCTTGAGTGAGGCATGTGCTGTCAGCTGGTGGTGATTTCAAGGGCCTTAGATGGCCTAAGGGCTGAACATTCACCACCCCTGCTTTAGATTATAACTGCCTTGACCTCTTGACAGTAGCCCGTGCTGGTGATCACATCTTCATTGTCATTCTTCTGAGTCATCTGGGTGGCCGTCATCCCCCTCACGCACTGGCATCCCTTTACCTCACCTCCATTCCTTGTAGACTCTCTTCCCAGGTGCCCTCATCCACACCCCTGTTGTACACCAAGGCCTTCCACACCTCCCCCTGCCCACCACCTCACAACACACAGTCTGTCTTCTTCTATAGGCAGGCACGCCTATTTCCTAAGTCCTGCTTCCTCTGCAAAGTCTTGCTTGGCTGAGTTAAGAGCCGAGCCACTGTCTACATCTCAGTGTCCCCAACTGGTCCCCTGGAAGGCCAGGGCCATGTCTCATTTATTTCAGTACAATCAGTATCCACTCCTTACCCAAACAGATGTGCGCTGACAATGCGATTGCATGACTACCAAGGGCTCTCAACACCATCCACAGGCTCATGACTCCCAAGCCTCTCTCCTCAGCACTGAGCCACCACACATAGCTAACCTTCAGACCATCTCCACTTGGATGTCCTCAAAGACCTTTCAAACACCTCTTTGCAAACCAGCTTTATCTTGGCCCTCAACCCAATTTCGTCCTCCCTCCTCTTGGTGATTGACATCAAAAGCCACCTACCTGTTCCCCACTCAGAGATTTAGCAATCAGCCTGTAGTCTGGCTTTTCTCTGCCCTGCATCCTGTCACTTTATGTTGTCAGGTGCCAAAAAGTTGGGGCTGACTCATAGCGACCCTATGTACAATAGGAACATTGCCCAGTCCTGTGTCATCCCCACGACTGTTAGTTGAACCCACTGTTGCTTCCACCAGCTAATCTCGTTAAGGAAGTTTCTGCTGAACCTCTACCAAGCATGATGTCCTTTTCAGGGACTGATGCCTCCTAATAAATCCTCTCGAGATATGCATAGAGCTGATAACCAATCGCAAGACCAGCAGTTTGGAACCATCAGTTGCTCTGAGGGAGAAAGATGAAGCCTTCTACTCCCATAAAGATATGGTCTCAGAAACTCAAAAGGGAAGTTGCACTACAGTTCATATGCATCAAAATCAACTCAATAGCCATGAGTTTGATATGTTGGAGTCCCTCCTGATCACCTATCCAAAGTCTGTGAAATGAAGAAGTTTCCTCATCCTTGTTTCTAAAGAACATTCTGGCTGTACTCATAGTTATTCTGAGAGAAATTGGCTCTTCTATAAGTTCACGATATATTCAATGTCCTCTGCCATCATGGTAATTCAAATACATCAACTCATCTGCAGTCTTTATTCATGGTCCAGCTTTCGCATGCTTATTGTGTGACCAAAATGTTGAACACCTTAGTTCTCAGTGTTAATACTTTTAACACTTTAAATAAGTCTTTTGCAGATTTTCCCCATGTAAGACAGATATCATAGGTGAAGCGACATTCCCTCACTGAAGGGTTGCAGGGAGGAGACAGCCAGTTAAGGTACAGTGTAGCAACCTGAAATATTCAACTTTCTTCTAGTTCTTAAATGCGTCCCCCCGCCCCTCACTATGATCCCAATTCTACCTTACAAATCCAGCTAGACCAAGGGATATATACTGGATCCAGAAACATGGGGAAGTCAGGGCAGATGATCCCCTTAGGATCAGTGGTGATACCAGGAAGGTGGAGGGAAGGTGGGGTAGAAAGGGGGAACCAATCACGGGGATCTAGATGCAACTTCCCCGGGGTATGGACAACAGGGAAGTGGGTGAAGGGACACACCAGACAGTGTACGCTATGACAAAACAATGATGATTTGTAAATTAAGGGTTCATGAGGGAGGAGAAAGGGGGAAGAAGGGGAAATACAAGGAGCTGATACCAAGGGCCTAGGTAGGATGAGGAGGTTTTGAGAATGGTGATGGCAACAAATGTACAAATGTGGTCTGTATACAATGAATGTGTATATTGCTCATGATAAGTGTATGAACCCCTAATAAATTGATTTAAAATAATAAATAAAATTTTTAAAAGAGATATCTTTTGATTTTTTTTTTTTGTTTTGGGGGGGCATCACTGCCTCTGGTGGTCGTGGGCGCTACCCAGTGCTGCTCCTGAGAGCCGCTGCTGGATTTGAACCGCCAAGCCTGCGGGCTGCAGTCCAGCACTCAACCACTTTCACCACCGGGGCTCAGTCCGATTTTTTTTCTTTTAATGACCATTTGCTTTCTTCATGTATGATATTTTTGATATCATCCCACAATTTGCCTGGTCTTCAGTCACTAGTGTTCAATTATTCAAATCTACTTGAGATGGTTTCTAAATTCACATGGGATATATTCAAGATTGTACTGTGGCTCTTGTGAAACTGTTTACTCTCCTATAGCTTCACCTTCAATGTGTAAATTAATTGATGGTCTGGTCCACAACCAACCTCTGGCATTGTTTTGACTCACGATACTGGACTTCTCTGTCATTTATTTCTTTTTGTTTTTTTTTTCTTTTTTGGACATCACTGCCCTCTGGTGGTCATGGCAGCTACCCAGCCTTGCTTCCGGAGAGCAGCTGCTGGATTTGAACTGCCAAGCCAATGGGCCGCAGTCCTGCACTCAACACTACACCACTGGGACTCAGCCCCATTTCTTTCTCTTTTTTTTGGTCTTTTTGGGCATCACTACCCTCTGGTGGTAGGAGGAGGAGGCCCAGCCTTTGCTCCATGGAGCTGGAATTGAACCTCCATCCCAGTGGGCCGCAGTCCCACGCACAACCACTATGCCACAAGGGCTCAGCCCCCCATTTATTTCTTTTGATGCCAATTTTATTTTTTTCCATTTCATTTGGTGAGGTCCAGGAGCAAATTATATTGTTGAAAAAAGTATTCGCGAAGAAAATAAAAAAGAAAAAAGCATTCGCGGCTGAGCCCCGGTGGCATAGTGGTTGTGTGAATTCCTCAGTACAGTGAACAAGGTCTCCAAGCTGTGGCATCTACCTTGCCTTCGCAGTCTTACCTGCTTCTATGCCTACTCTATCCTAGAATTTCACCAAATACATTAGCCTCTGTCTAAAATGACCTTCCCTTTCTACCTTCTCCACAAGGCAACATTCTACTTCTGCCCCTCCAACTGCTTCTCTTGCAGTACTAACAACAATGCTCCAATCAATAGCTTTTTTTTTTTTGGGGGGGGGGGGCATCACTGCCCTCAGGTGGTGGGAGTAGGAGGCCCAGCCCCACTGCTGGAATTGAACCTCCTTCCCAGTGGGCCGCAGTCCCGCGCACAACCACTACGCCACCAGGGCTCAGCGCCCAATCAATAGCTTTTACACACTGGTATTCTCATAGGATGTCACAAAATGCATTATCGTCATCTTTGTTTTACAATAAATTTGCAGGTTTAATGGAGTCCCCCAGTGGTGCGAATAGTTAACAAGCTAAGCCACTAACTGAAAGGTTCAAGATAGAAGGCTCAGCAATCTAATACTGAAATATCCGTCATTGGGAAAAATACGGAACACAGTTCTATTTTGACACACACTGAATTGCTGCAAGTTGAACTCCTCAGCAACTGGTTGAAGGGCTTCTAAATGTTTGTTGAATCCCTAAATGAACAAACTACTGATGGAGCACGTTAAAACATTCCCATTCTCTCGCCTCCTAGTACCTTCAGAGAGCCTTAAAGCCTCAACTTCTAGACTGTCTATACAGTTTAAGGATCCTGAAATTAGAATCAATGATACAAACAGGCGTTTCATTTTGTGTAATTGTTTACAACGTGCTTGAGCTGCTAATGGTGGGAAGTTGTTCCTTTCTAGGCTCAAGGGATGAGAATGGGACAGGTTTTCATGGCAGCTGTGAAAATGGTGAAAAATCACTTGGATCCAGTGAATTCAAATTTCTCCATAGGACAAAGGCCTGCAGCAGACAGATGTCTGCAGAGAGCTTCTTTATTTTTCCAGCCTCTCCTTTGGGGATACAGCCCTTTCTATTTCATTTTTCTTAATACTCAGCAGCTGCATATTAACCAGGATGCTAATGAATCATAGGCTTCCCTGGGCCTGCATTCACCAATTAACTTTAATAAACAAAATGCACAGTGTCCTCTCCACTGGCTTCCCCCTTTCCTGGGCTTGCTTCGGCTGCAGAACCCTGGACGGAGGCCAGGGAATGGAAGTCAGGCCAACACAGCAGGCTGTGTGTGCATGGCCTGCATGGGGGTCGGGCCATGGGGTAGGGGTTCCAAACACATTACTGTGCCCATCTATTATGGTCTGTTCTTTGAAGGATTTCCTAAATCAGCTGCAAGGATTAGGACATAGTTCCCAAGCAGGGATCAGACTGGCAGAAGGCCCAGGAATGGCACGGAGGAAATGGGTCTCAGGGAAGAGACCATCTGTTCGCTCCAGGTAAAGCTGTGATTGGCAGGCATGTGAGCCAGAGCCACCCGCTGGTGAGGCCCCCACTCTGTGGCCTCTAACAGATATACAAGTAAACAATCCGCCAGCCACTTATGACCACCGCAGGCGGTGGTCCCAGGTTGGGAGGCAAGCTAATCAAACATTCAAGGAGGAACACAACAGAATCTCCGGCTCTTGGGCAAACTGATGTTTGGCTGAAGGGTAGCCAAAGAGGGGGAGGGTTCCAATAGAAGATCGGGGTCCCTTCCTCACCCTCTCCGTTTCCCTCAGATATGTGTTAACACTTGAATTGTGTTTTGAGTGTCTGATGTGGCTTCTATTAAATGCCCTTTGCACAGCTTCTGATCTGCCTGCTTTTCAGCCCAAAGCTCTTACATCTAAATTATTTGTAATTGTCTGTTCCTTGAGATAAATCTTGATGTAAACATGCTATTGCCAATAGGGCATTGTCTTTTAAACAGCCTCAGTCGTTTCTTCACTTTTTCTGGCCTACAGTTAATAACACTCCTAAACATGGTTCCACACTGTGACCTACTTTAGAACAGAGGGTTCTGAGGCATGTTTGGAGTCTTCAAGGCCATGGCTTCTCACTCTCTCCCTAAGTGAGATCGTTTACTCAACAACTGCCAGTGCCCTGAAACGATGGCCCCTCTAACTCCATATCTACGCCTTGGCCCCACCTTTAGTACCAGATCTGAAAAGCCAATGTCCCTTTGATCTGTCCAGGGGGATGGCCTCAGTCCCCTCAAATTCAACAAGGGCAAAACGGAACACTTGCTCTTGCCACTGACAAGGAAACTGTCACCTACTGGAAGTCACCAAAAATGGGAAAGCAGATAGAGGAGGATCCCTAACTGATAGTGTTTGTCAATAACAGTCCAAAACTTACACAACAGTTGGTTTCAGGGCTGAGCCCTGGTGGCGTACTGGTTGTGTGCGGGACAGCGCCCCAATGGCTTGACGGTTCAAATCCAGCAGCAGCTCTCCAGGTGCAAGGCTGGGCCTCCCACCCCCACCAGAGGGCAGTGATGCTCCCCCCCCCCCTAAAAAAAGTTGATTTCAAGCTATCAGTGTAGAGTCACTAAACACCCAAGTTGAGATGGGCATAATTGACTCTTGCCAACCAGGAAGCAGGAGTTCCAAATACCATAGCCAGGAAACATCACTTGTTTCTCCCCTCATGGCTCACTAAATGACCCTGGGAGCTACCCATTTTTCTCCACCTCTCAAATTACATGCCACCCCAGCAGGAGTTTTCCCACCTGATCTTCCACATCCCCATTGCCATTCCTCATAGAATAGCCAGTACTTTCTTATATATAATATGAACTAAACTCATGTTGCTGCTGCCTTGACCCAACAATTCCAACTAAGAAAAATAAACATGCATAGCCACACAAAACCTGATACACAAATATTCTATTACCCAAAGCACTCTATAAATTCAATGCAACCTATCAAAAAATGTAACAGCTTGCTTTGCAGAAATATATCAATCAATCCTCAAATTTATATGAAAGAGCAAGGGACCTTGAAACAATCTTGAAGGGGGGAGGTAGAGCAGGTGGAACAGGGGAGGGGTTGGAGGAACCGACACCAGGGGCTGGGGGAAAGGGCGGGTGTTTGGAGAATGATGACGGCAGCGGATGTGCGAGGGTGCTTGCCACAGTATGTTTATTTATGTATTGGAAAAATGATGTACGAGCCCCTCATAAAGTGATTTTTTTTTGTTTTGGGCATCACTGCCCTCTGGTGGTGGGAGTAGGAGGCCCAGCCTTTGCTCTGTGGAGCTGGAATTGAGCCTCCATTCCAGTGTGCCGCAGTCTCGCGCACAACCACTATGCCACCAGGGCTCAGCCCAATGATTTTTAATTAAAAAAAAAAAATCTTGAAGGATAAAGTGGAAAGATCCGCATTACCTGATTCCAAAATCTATTATTGTTATAGTAATTAAAACAGCTTGGTGCTGGTAGAATAACACACATCTGTTAGCTAATGAAATAGAATTGGGAGTCCAGAAATAAACCCATACATCTATATGATTACATTGATTTTAAACAAAGGTGCAGAGTCTATTCAATGGGTATTCACTCAATGAGCTGCTTTGGTTTTCCAACTTCTTTGGGAGTGCAGGCCTATTTCATTTTTCTTAATACTCAGCAGCTATGTATTAATAAATGGTGCCGGGAAAACTGGATAACCACATGCAGAAGAATTAATCTGGATCCATATATTAAAAAATAAAAATGAGTCAAGGATCTAAATATTAAAACGTAAACCCATAATGTTTTGATTTTTGTTGTTCATATTAGAAGTGTATCTCAGAGGTGTTATGTCAATGGAAGTCACCTTTTTGAAGCTGTGCCAAAGGCTTTTTCGTTTTTCAGTATATGAAATCCAGAACTGATGAACCTATAATAAGGAGGAGGGGGTTATAGTGGTGGTAGTGGGGTAAAAGGGAGGCAATGTCAAAGAGTCCATGTAGCAAAAGAATGTTTGGAAACTGATTGTGGTAGCAATTGTACATTCTCTCTGACATGATTCAAATATGGAATGATATAGGTATTAAATTCCAACTAATAAGTGGTTTCCCTGGCCTAACTCTCAGGAGTTCAAGATGCTCCTCTCTCTGCTGTTCCTTCTCTTCCCTACCTTCTCCTTCACTACCGCCAATAAAGCATATCCTCTTCAAAAAAAAAAAAAATTCCAACTAATAAAAAAAGAAAAGACAAATTAAGCCCACAATATTCTTAACACAAAAATACAGGGGTGGGCTGAGCCCCGGGGGCATAAGTGGGTGAGTGCGGGACTGTGGCCCGCAGGCTTGGCGGTTCAAATGCAGCGGTGGCTCTCAGGAGCAGCGCTGGGTAGCTCCCAAGACCACCAGAGGCCGTGATGCCCCCCCCCCTCAAAAAATACAGGGATAGTGTATGAGAAAAAAAGGTCATGAAATTGATTATGGGGGCTGAGCCCCGGTGGCGTCGTGGTTGTGCGCGGGACTGCGGCCCACTGGGACGGAGGTTCAATTCTAGCAGTGGGGCTGGGCTTCCTACTCCCACCACCTGAGAGCAGTGATGCCCACCCCCCCAAAAAAAGAAAAAAATTATTAAAATTTTATTTGTCAATCAAAGGAATTGATCGACAAAGTGAAGAGAGTACAGAGTGGGAAAAATTTTACAGAAATACAATAAAGGTTATATATATCTATATACCAAAAATAAGCAAGCCAGTTAAAACAAACTCCCCCAAAAGAGCCGAAGACGAGACATTTTACCAAAGAGGGTACTAAACCTCCACCAAACATGAGGTATCTTGCTCAAGGCACTAGTCATGAGATGCCAATCAAAATCACCATGAGAATGGCAATAATAAAAAGAGAGAAAGGAAAACAACAGATGTTGGCAAGGTTGTGCAGTAACTGGAACCCAATCCATTGCTGGTGGGAATGTGAAATAGGTACAGCTATTATAAAGAGCATTTAGCAGCCATCAAAAAATTAAACCCAGAACTACCACCTGACCCAATAATCCCAATTTTAGGACTATCCAGTAATGAAAGCAGGTACATAAACACAAACCTGCACATCAGTGTCCATTGCAGCATTTTTCACAGTAACCAACATGTGGAAACAACTGAAAAGCCTACAAACAGATGGAGGGCTTAAAAAAAAATGACAATGTGGCATGCAGATACAGTGGAATATGGAAATGAGTTCCTGGCACATGCCACAACATAGATGAACCTAGAAAACTGTGCTGAGTGAAAGAAGTCAAGCCATATGGTACCACTTGAAATAAACAAATAAATAGACACCGATGTGGATTGGTTAGTGGTTAAAGCAGGGGTGGAAAGGAGGGACAAGGGAGACTTCTTGCTTTGGGGGTCTTGACGTTTGGGGTTTTAAAAAAGCAGGTTTATTAGTCTTGGAGTTTTAATGGTGTTGGAATGATTTGGAAAAGGATCGTGTGAAGAAGGTAAACCAATGTCACTGAATTACCTATATATGGAAATAGTTTAACTGGTGAACGTCTCGTGCATATTTTCGTAAGTCAAATCTTTTTGTTTGTTCCCTTTTTTTGGGGGTGGGGGGGGCATCACTGCTCTCCGGTGGTGGGAGTAGGAGGTCCAGTCCCACTGCTGGAATTGAACCTCCGTCCCAGTGGGCCGCAGTCCCGCGCGCAACCACTACGCCACCGGGGCTCGGCTCTCATAAGCAAAATCTTATTGATAAATGTTCCCAAGTAAAACGGATGGTGTCGGCCCCATGCAGACTGCCAGCCATCATCTACTGACCCTTGCCCTAGCCACATCATGTCACACTCCTCCATATTCTAAACCCTTTCATAGCTCCCCACATGGTGGGGATAAATCGCACCCAAAGTCCCAGCAAACCGCCATCTCTTCCTATCTTCTCTTACTCAGGCTGCTCCAGTAGAGTCCTCCCTCCTGGCCTTCACAATTGCTGTGCTTATGCCTGACACACGGCGGTCCCCACCCATGAGGTTCCTCTGTCACCTCCTCTTGTGCCTGGACCTTCCCCAACCCCGGGCTTGAAACTAACTACCCACCCCCGGGTCTCAGGCTGTCCCCCAAGCACTTAGCATCTCCAGATTATCAATACCCAGGCCTTTACTGTCTGCCGCCTCCGCTGGAGGGTCGGCTGTCTTCTGCGCCTCCACACCCCAGGGTGGCGCGGGGCGATGCTCCCGCGGGACTGCGGCCCGCCGGCTTGGCGGTTCACATCCAGCAGCGGCTCTCCGGGAGCAGCGCTGGGTAGCGCCCACGACCACCAGGGGGCAGTGATGCCCACACAACAAACAAACAGGGCTGGGCCCCGCGGGCGTCGTGGTCGTGGGCGGGACTGCGGCCCACTGGGATGGAGGTTCCATTCCAGCTCCACGGGAGCCAAGGCTGGGTCTCCAATCCCACCACCAGGGGGCAGGGATGCCCCCCCACAAACAAACAAACAAACAAACAAACAAACAAAGGCAAAAGATGCACGGAAGCCACGTGGAGAGGCAGATACCTAGCCAGGCTTGGAAATGAGACCTGTTGGACGCCCGGGGGGGGGGCCTCACCTGGCCGCGCCATCACTAGCCGCGTCGTCAGCCTGGTTCTCGCGCTCCCTGCTGCTGCCCTGCAACAGCTGCAGCTCCTGGTTCTTGGCCTCCACGTGGGACATGTCCGCCTGCGAACACGAGCAGGACGTGAGGGGGAGGGGGGCCCACCTCAGCCCCGGCTACGCCCCTCAGCGGGGTGGCTGCGACCCCGGTCGGAGGCCGGCCCTGGTGGCGGGTGGCTTGGGGCGCCCTGCCCCGGGCGCGTCGGGGGCAGAGGCGGGGGCGGGGCGGCTGTCTGAGGGGCGCCGGCCGCGCCATCCCACGCCCCTCCAGGAAGGGGCAGGAGGGTCAAGGCAGGACTCGTGAGAGAAACGGGCGTGCAGCGAGCGCCCGCGCCTCCCTCCACCCTGCCACGGCCACGCGCGGCAAGCCGGGTCGGCACACCGAAGCTGTCAGCGCGGCGTCCGTCGCCGCGGCGTCCGTCAGGGCCCGATCCGTCCGTGAGGAGACTGGGGCTGACGGGGGCCAAAAAGCCACCCCCCCCCCGGGTGGGGCGCAGCTGGGGAGGCTGGGGCCCGTCAGGAAAACCCGCGGGAAGGAAGGGTCGTTTCCCCGCCCGACGCCCGCGGGACGGAAGCCAGCGCCGCGTACCACCTGTCGCTCCACGCAGCCTTTTTCCCGCCTTCGCTCTGGCTCCTTGTGCGCACGCGCCGGGCACGCCCCACGCCACGCTCCGCCCCCACGCTCCCGTCCGCGTGCGCGCCGGCCCCGCCCCTCCTCGGGGAGCTGCGCGCGCAGCGAGGCGGAGCCGGCCGTTAAGTGGCCGTTGGGTCGCACGGAGGCTGCGTGCGTGCGAGTGCGTCTGGCGCGCCCGCCGCCGGCCGCGGGGGAGGCGGGGCTGCGCGTGCGCGTGCGCGTGCGCGTGCGCGTGCGCGTGCGCGTGCGCGTGCGCGTGCGCCCGGGGCCCGGGGCGCCGTCTGCGGAGTCTGGGGAGTCTGCTCCGTGCGACGTCGCAGCCGTGCCACCCCCGGGGCTGCTCCCGCCGGGCGCTCCGTGGCCCTCAGCCTGCAGCGACCGCCGTGATGCAGGATTATCTGGCGTCTAGAAGCTTCTGGAATGCATGACAAGGGCTGGCCCTTACCGGGTGGAGTCCTTCTGCCCTAATCACAGCAGTCATTCTTTTTTTTTTTTTTTTGGGTGGGGGGGTGGCATCACTGCCCTCTGGTGGTGGGAGTAGGAGGCCCAGCCTTTGCTCCGTGGAGCTGGAATTGAACCTCCATCCCAGGGGGCTACAGTCCCGTGCACAACCACTACACCACCGGGGCTCACCCAGTAGTCATTTTTTTTTTATTTACTATTTATTTTTACTTTTATTTATTTATTTGGGCATCACTGCCCTGGTGGTGGGAGTAGGAGGCCCAGCCTTGCCTCCTGTGAGCAGGAATTGAACCTCCGTCCCAGTGGGCCGCAGTCCCGCGCACAACCACTACGCCACCGGGGCTCAGCCCCAGCAGTCATTCTTTTATTTTTCCACTGATTTTATTGGGGGCGCTTATAACATTAATACATTTGTATCGAGCATACGTGTACACATGTTGCCATAATCATTTCCAAACATTTTCTACTTGAGCTCTTCTTTCCCCCTTTCCTCTAGTTCTTTTTTTTAAATTCCAGCTCCCCATATTACCCGTCCCTGCCCCTCCCCCATGAGCCCTTAATAATTTAGAATCTGTCATTACTTTTTGGTATCGTACACCGTCCGATCTCCCTTCACCCGGTTGTCCACCCCCCAGAGAGGAGGTTGTATGTAGATCCCTGTAATCAGTTCCCCCTTTCTACTCCACCACCCCTCCACCCTCCCAGTATCACCACTCCTTCCACTAGTGATAATTCTTTTTGTTTTGTTTTATTTTGTTTTGTTTTTGTGGGCATCACTGCCTCTGATGGTCCTGGACACTACCCAGTGCCACTCCTGGGAGCCGCCGCTGGATTAGAACCGCCAAGCCCGAGGGCCGCAGTCCCGCACTCACCCACTTACGCCACCGGGGCTCAGCCCAGGAGTAATAATGACAACACCACTCATGATCATATTGATCACAATTGGAGCCCCAAGCTGGAAGGATTAGCAAAACAAAAGACAACCTGTGAAGAGAAATTGGGCAACAGTTGACGAGTCACTGGTTGAATATTCACTTTTCAGACAGGATGCCCGGGTTCCATTCCTTCTGTCTGTGGTGATTGTGGAGGAGACCTGGCGAGATTAGTGGTGTGAGGCCCTGGGCTGCTACCCGCAAGTTCAGGAGTTCGATACCACAGGAAGAACGATGGGAGAATGATAAGGGCTTGCTACTCCGGGAAAGAGTTTCAGTCTCTGGAGGAGGGAGCATTAGAACAGATTGTGATGATGTATACACATACAACTCTTTTCAAGAGCAATTTGTGGACGTGTACAATGTGAATATTACCTCAAGAAAACTACTAAAGAATGAACCTGAGCGACCTATGGTTACCACGGGTAAAGGAGGAAAAGTGTTTGCTTAGGGGGCACTGAGTTTATGTTAATGGTAATTAGGAAAAGGATATCAATAATGGGTTATACAACACAGAGTGTATGATCAATGACACTGGATTATACATGTAAAAGTTGCTGAATTGGAGATGTTGTGTTTAGCTCTCACAATTTAAAAACATAATTACGGGCTGAGCCCCGGTGGTGTAGTGGTTGTGCACGGGACTGCGGCCCACTAGGACGGAGGTTCAATTCCAGCAGTGGGGCTGGGCCTCCTACTCCCACCACTAGATAGCAGTGATGCCCCCCCCCAAAAAAAAAAAATAATAATAATTACACGATTAACAATGAGGAGAAAGGAGAAGAAAAGGTTCTGAAAATGATGGTGGTAACAATTGTACAACTCTTTAAACTGGCGGCCAGCGGGCCCCATGCAACCCCTCAGGTAATTTTTTGTGGCCATTGGTGCTCTGAAATAATAAAATTAAAATAGAAAAATTGTTTTGAAGAAAATAGCATTTACAGCGGTGCCCTCCCTAAAAAAAGAAAAAAAATAGCATTTAGAGGAGATCCAGGCAATATCATACACACAATTCCGTCGTGAACCCTTTAACTACTGAAAACGAGTAAACTCACAAAACCAAAGTTGCTCATTTTCACAATACTGTGGTAAAATTGAAGAAATAAGAAATGAATGTGATGAACATTGTAGTGATGTTAGTTACAAGAAAATTTTTCCTTTTTTTTTTTTTTTTTTTGGCATCATGGCTCTCCGGTGGTGGGAGTAGGAGGCCCAGCCCCACTGCTGGAATTGAACCTCCGTCCCAGTGGGCCGCAGTCCTGCGCACAACCACTACGCCACCGGGGCTCAGCCCCAAATTTTTGCCTTTTTAAAAAAAAATGCTTCCTTTTTTATTGGGCCTTTTTCCTTTGAAGTTGCAAATGCTCCCACTTGGATACAACTGGAATTAATTGATTTCCAGAATGATTCGATTTTAAGTCAAATATCAAGCAGCAGGAATCCCTAAGGTATATTCCTATTTAGGTGAGAAATACCAGGAAATTTTAAATCTTGCGGCACAAATTTTATGCTGTTTTGGGAGTACGTGGGCTTACTTGTCTGAGCAACTATTTCCATCCATGAAATTAAGTAAAATGGCTTACAGATAAGGATTAACTGATAAACATTTATCTGCCTTAATGATGATTGTCTGTTCTCAGTCTTTGAATCCAGAGATTGGAAAACTAGTAGGAGAGCCCTGGCACATTTCAGGGGGGAAAAGAATAATTTGTTTACTAAGTACATTAAATAAATGTTGAGGGCTGAGCCCCGGTGGCGTGAGTGGTTAAGTGCGGGACTGCGGCCTGCGGGCGTGGTGATTCAAATCCATTGGTGGCTCTCAGGAGTAGCACTGGGTAGCTCCCACGACCACCAGAGGTCAGTGCTGCTGCCCCCCACCCCCCAAAAAAATGTTTAAATAAAAGCAATTACATAGTGGTTTAATTGTCTCATCCATATTCCTGTATCCCTCATTTCAAAATATAAATATAACAAAATTTGTGATGTGGTCTGCGTCAATGTTGCCTGTTGCCCCAAATGGCCCGTGTCTTGATTGAGTTTGACACCTCTGAACTATTAAATTGTATATGTGGATGAAAACCCGATCAGCTTTTTTTTTTTTTTTCATTTAAAGTTACAGTTTCAGAAACTCCCAGGGGCAGTTCTCCCCTGTCCCGTAGGGTCACTAACGAGTCGGCACCCACTGGATGGCAATGAGGTCCAGGTGCTGTGTTGGTGGTGGGAGAGGCTCGTTGGTGTCCTGCTAAGATGCTGAACACGTTTCAGCGCAGTCCTCAGCCTGATGGACTGTGAAGGCAGGCCTGGCGAGGGCCTGGTGGAAATCAGCCAAGAAGACCCTGCGCACCACGCTGCTTTGATCTGTAGCCCACCGCCTAGATGGCGCAGGACTAGGAGGCGTTTGAGTTCATTGTGCCCGGGTCACCGTGAGTTAGGGGCCGACCACAGCTCACAATATAGAGAGTTGACAAAGGACCGTGCAACCCAATAAGGCAAATAATCCAGCGAAAGCTAGCAAATGAACTTTGTCTTATACCTTGGACGTGATTGTAATCAGGGACCAGTCCTTGGAAAGGACATCCTGTCGCTTCTCGACCTTTTGGCTAAGATCAAGTGGAGAGAGGGCATCCTGCTTAGTAAAGCAGAGGACAGTGAAGAAGGGGAAGACTGACCAGATGGATTGACAGTGGCTGCAACCACGGACTGAACCCTGAAATGGAACGTGCGCTGGCGCAGGGCTGCCGGTGGGTCCCTCTGTCGCACACACGGTTGCTAGGGATCCAGCAACCTATCAGCATGAAGACTGGATATACGTGTGTGCAAAGACCCCGGGGCAGGCGGGAGCATGCACTGTGCCTCTGAGGAGCCCGGGTGTGAAGGGTGACAGGAAGGCAGGCAGTGGGCCATAAAATGGGGCACACCTTGGCAGGAGGTAAGGCAAGGATTGCCAGGAAGTCACAGCAGGCGGAGCTGCAGCTCCTCTCTGGGACATGAGTCAAGGTACCGCCCGGAGGCAGCAGGGATCCACTTGTGTCCCCTGATCCGGCCCCATTTTCCCAGGCTTGCCCCTCAACGACTCGCCGTCCAGCTGCCCACCCGTTCTGGAGAGTCTGGGTTTCAATCTGGGCGGGTGGAGGGACCCTAAGATTATCACTCCCTCTCCAACCCATTCTCTCCTCTACTCATGGGATGTTGTGAGGCTTCAGGGATAAAACCCATGCCACATAGATATGAAAATAATACTAATAATGTATCATTTATCAAAGGGGCCACGAGGGTGGGGAGGGAAGAAGAGCTGACACCAAGGGCTCAACAGAAAATAAATGTTAAAAAAAAAACAACCAAAAAAAGAAAACAAGGCGGCCTGGTAGGACTTGATCCAGGGCAATGTAACTGAGAGGAACTGCGGAAACCCAAATGAAGGCTGAGCATGATGGGGAGACAAGAGGAACGTAAAAGGAAATAGAGGAAAGAACTAGGAGGTAAAGGGCACTGCTAGAGGTCTAAATACAGGAATGCGCATATGTAAACATATGATGGGGAAATAGATGTCTGTGCACAGATTGATAGGTTTAGTATATCCAGAAGTGAACTGAGCCCTGCGTCGTAATGGCCAGGAGATGGACAGGCTGTTATGGTGTGCCTGTGACATTGAGTGTTGGAGATGGGGTAGCTGTTATGGCAAGCTGTTTCTCTGCTAAGAAGTCATGCCAAGTTCTTACTGAAGTAAAACAGGGGCTTTCAACCTTCCTAATGCCGCAACCTTTTAATACAGTTCCTCATATTGTGGTGACCCCTCAACCATAAAATTGTTGCTTCTTCGTAACTGTCATTTTGCTATTGTTATGAATTGGGCGACCCCGTGCAAGGGTCCTTTGACCCCCAAAGGGATCTCGACCCCCAGGGGGAGAACCTCAGGTGTTAAAGCATGTCACGACTCCTGTAGGTGACCTAGGAGCAGAGCAGCAGGTCGTTTTAGTCTCTGAATCAAGGATTAAGCTTGCAACTTTGGCCTTGCTCAGATTCAGAAGGAAGTGTGATCATGATCACTTTGAAACAACACCCACCACAAGAAAAGATACATGTTACTGTTTTCTTTTTTAAAAAATTGATTTGGGCTGAGCCCCAGGGGCTTGGCGGTTCAAATCCAGCGGCGGCTCTCAGGAGCACTGGATAGCGCCCATGACCACCACAGGCAGTGATGCCCACAAAAAAAAAAAATGGATTTTACTTGAATCCACAATCTGCACCCACAAAAGCAGTTCAAAAAAATCAAAAGGGCTGAGCCCCGGTGGCATAAGTGGTTGAGTGCCGGACTGCAGCCCGAGTGCTTGGCAGTTCAAATCCAGCAGCGCCTCTCAGGAGCAGCACTGGGTAGCGCCCACGACCACCAGAGGCAGTGATGCCCCCCCTCCAAAAAAAAAAAAATCAAAAGATGACATATTGCATTGGGCACATCTGCTGCAAATGAGTTAAAGTGTACTTTGATGGCACTTTGAGAACTAAGGTGTACCTGACCCCAGCCGCAGTAGGTTGTGACCTTGCACACACATGAAAACCGAACAAGACTTAACTGATGACTGCATTATGGTGTTGCCAAAAAGCATCGACTGTACCAAGATTGCTGAGAATGGGCAGATCTGTCTGGGAAGCATGGCCAGAACGCAACTTAGAAAATGACAAGACTTCATCTTGCATACACCATCAGGAGGGGCCCATCCCTGGAAAAAGACATCATACTTGGTAGTCAATGGGAAAAGATCTTTGTCAAGATGGACGGGCAGTTCAGACACTGGGTTTAACAGCAACGATTTTGCTGGTGGTATGGGGCCGGACCATTGCACGTGGGGTCAATATGAGATGGAATCTAATGGCCCTGAGCAGCCATCCGTAGTTTATGGCTGCATCTTAAGCAGATGCTGGCTGTCTTGAGGCATTCCTCACCTTCAGTAAGTAGCTACACACGTAACCCTTGGGACTCCAGGGCTCCTTGGCTGCCTGGTCATGACTCGAGAGTCAAGTGTGCACATGTGCACACATCCAACCAACACACAAACACACGCACACACCCCCGCACAATTCTGAGGTGGTATAAATTGTATGACTGTCGCATACATGCAATACAAAACCAGTCTGGTTAAATAGACATTCAAGTATTAAAAACTAAGCTTCTTCACAGACAGTAAACTAAGATCGGGCTAACCTTAGTAGGGTGGGGGCCTAAGAGACAAGCACCTTGGGCCTTCAGACCTGTCAGCCATGTAGTCAGGAGGACCCCAGAAAGGGAAATATGGGCAACTGCTCAGATG
>PVJH01015081.1:0-54825 GCA_004026705.1 Nesogale talazaci
CTTTTTATGAGAATTTTCTATTCTCCTCTTTATGAGCTGAGGGTTTTGAACTGATAAACTTGTGCATAGCAGCCCCATGCATAACCACTGTGCAACCAGGAGCATAGGTGTGCTTGTGCCAATTTTTTCTCAACTCTTATGTCTTTTGGTTATATACCTAGAAGTGGATTTGCTAGAGTACATTGTGCTTTTATTTCTGCTTGTGGATGTACCAGGCAATTTCCCAGAGTATTTTTTAATAGTTTACACTTCCACCAGTAATTTATAAAAGTTTTGGTGTTCCCACAGCCTTGCGAAAATTAGTTACTTCTACTTATTTATTAATTATATTATTAATTCTGCCATTGTCACATGAGATGGTACTTCATTATAGTATTTTTTCCTTTTTATAACCCTAACCTAAAGCTATCATTATAGCTTTTATTTGCATTTTGGTAACAGCTGATGTGTTTGTCAATAGCTTGAGTATCTTTTTTGGAGAAGAGATTGTTCATATTCCTTTTCTGTTTTTAAATAAACTTGTTTGTCTTTTTGTTGTTGAAATGCAAATACTTTCTACAAACTATAGCAAAAATTTCCTTGTCAGATATCCCAAAGTCAATTTTATGTTTCTTAATCTGTTGGTTCTGTTTTTACTCTTTTAAAGATGGACTTTGATGAACATAAATATTTAATTTTTAGGATATTCCATTTACCTAGTTCATCTTCTGTGGTTTCTCCATTTTTGCTGTTTTCTATCTACTTATGCTATAATTATAAGCCCTAGTGTTGTCCTACTATCACTTTTCTGATCAGCTTGTTTTATTGAGATGACTTGCATTTTGCTTTGATGCTGGAAGCTCTGTAGGTGGGATGTTAAATACAAATGAGGTCATTCACAGTGGGTAGGTTTCAGAAGACTTCTACAATAAGATATAGTTGCAAGGAAAACATAGTTATCAATTTCTGTTTCTAAGAAAGCCTATGAAAATCATATCAATAACAAGCAAATATTATTTGCTATAGTACTAGAAGGTAAAGGAATTCAAGATATAACTGGGAAGATCTGTCTCATCAAAATAGAATTGATCTTATTACTGTGGATAGGTTAAAGTTTTCAGATACATCGAGTCCCAAAAAAACAACAGTACCCAGGATGATAATTTTTATTTGGAATGTTGGAGTCTAGGAAAGTTATAGTTGCCACAAACAAGATGTAAAAATTGACATCCTAAGTATCAGTGTCCTTTCAGCATAGCTTAGCAGAAACAACTCATCACTGGCAGAGGCCAAGTGGCTGCCTCAGCTGCAGAGGTCCGGCTCCATCAGGGCAAAGCCAAGTGGTCTCTCCACTGGCTACTCCAGCCTCCCAGATGCTGCCATCCTGTGTTGTCTGTGATTAATCATCTCTGAGACTGAAGGAAGAAATTCAAGTTGTTCAGAATGCAGTAGCCTAAAAAGGCAGGAGCAGGTACATTTTAATTCCTCTGTGCACAGTACCAGTATGAGCTGGGCCTAACATGAAGGCACCTAAAAACAATAGACCTTATGAGGTATAGTGAATTGACTGGCCATTTTGAGGTGTAATTAATTATCAGAATCTTTGAATCATACAAATGTGATATTCTGTGTTGAGAAGGGAAACCAACAGGAAATGATGCTTTCCCTGTCAAAAAGAACATTTCAAGATCCTTCCCACAATACAGATACTCAAAGCTAGAATAATAAGCATATGCCTCTAAGAAAGATCAGATAGTGTGATTATTATTGAAATTCTTGAGTCAACCACTAATGACAAAAATGATAACATTGAAAAATTTTACTACTCTCTGGTTTGAAAACAATAAAATATATAACTAACATTCATTAATAGATATTGGTGATTGAAACAAAAACGAAAGATCAATAAACATAAGTTTACATATAGAAATAACACTACAGATCACATGCTAGATCTTTGAAAGACCAACAACTTATTTATTGCAAATTCCTTTTTGCAAAAACAATGGTGGCTATACATATGGACTCACAGGGTTGAATATACAGTCATCAAATTGACTGTACCTATAGAAAGAGACAGAGTAACTCAGTATCATCAGGTATTAGAAGGCCAGAACCAACTGTGGAAAAGATAATTATTTTCTTTTATGCAAGTTCATGTTGAAGCCAATGAAAACTGAAACAAATCATTTATTATGTTGAATAATTTCAATTTTATTTCTATTTTTCCAGAAAGTTTGTTTGTAAATCAAAAGTGGCTTTCTCTCAATATGACAGTTCTATAACTACAACACTTTTTCCTCCTTTTATTTTAACATTGTCATTTACAAATTGGCATATCAAATTCTCTGTTTTCAGTCTTTTAGATCTGATAATTCCCAATCTAGGTTAGTATTTGATTTATTCTGCCCTGTGTTCTAATTTCAGATTGTTGTTTGATGTTGCTAGCTCTCTATTTATAGTGCTCTATTTAGTATTTCTTGTATGGTTACTGTCAGTCCGGGTAGACTAGAAGAACAAATTCAATAGACATGCATATGGATATAAGGAATGGGTTTATATTCAAGAGAAACAGAACATTGAGAAAACATCCCAGCCCAGTCCAGCTCAAAGTCACAAGTCCAATAATAATCCATATGCCCGAAATCAGTCCATAAACTCTCCTTCCAACTCACGAAGTCACAGGTCAATGGGTGCAGAGTTCTGGCACCAGAGGGACTCCCCATGGTTCCTCACTTCCAGGGCTCAGGGTCCATCAGCAGCATCCCATGGTGGCAGAAACAACTCATCACTGGCAGAGGACAAGTGCTGCCCCAGCTGCAGAGGTCCGACTCCATCAGGGCAAAGCCAAGTGGTCTCTCCACTGGCTACTCCAGCCTCTCAGATGCTGCCATCCTGTGTTGTCTGTGATTAATCATATCTGAGACTAACTCCCAACAACTGGAGAAGATAGCTTCTCATCGTCACGAGGGAAATATTGCGAGATTTCCCAGAAGTCTCAGGAGAAAGCCATGCCCACATAGAGGCCTCTCTGCTACTCAGTGGCTACCTCCAGATTAACACCCCTACATTTCAATCATAGAATTAACATAAGCACATAACTGCCAGAGTTACCTACATTTTATAAACTTGCTTATTATATTTCCTCTTTTCACCATTGTATTTGAGAGCTAGTTTTGCGAGATATACTTTACCTGACAATATTTTTTGCCCAAGGTTTTACATATACCATCTCATTTCATCTTGATCTACCTGGCTTCTACCAAGAAAACAAAACTTATTGCTATTGCTTTTCCTTTATAGGTGACTTTTGCTTTCTCAAACTGCTTTCAGGATTCTTCATTTTGGGTTTTGGAATATTTGACAATGATATAACTTTCTTTGAGATTTTCCCTGCATGGGAATCATTGAATTTCTTGGATCAATAGTTTCTTTCAAGATATTAGGGTAATTTACTGTCAACAAATCTTCATTGACTATCTATGTGTTCCTATTTGGCTCCTTCTGTTCTGAAATTCTGAAATTGTGAAAAATTTTCTTCTTGATAGTGTCCCACATACTTCTTTGAATACTTTACTTCTTTCATATTTTTTTTCTAATTTCCCCACAATTTGACAACAGGAGCCTAACACCTATTTCAATTGTTCTATCTTTCTTTGATTCAATTGTTCTATGAATTTCTATCATCTTTTTCTCACATTCTATTATTAATGTCTTTGATATCTAGTTGATGTTTTCAATGGTCTATTTACTTTGTTACCTGTTTTTATAGCTTTTTTCTGCATTTCTTCTATTTCTCTGTGTTTTCCTTGTTTGCTTCTCCAGTGTTTTTCTTGATCATTTTCTTAGTCTTTTTTTATCAGGTAGTTTCTTACAATTTCTCCATCAAAAAGTTTTTCTAATTATTTATTCTGATCACTTGCTGAGGGCATTTTACCCGGTTTATGTTATTTTCAGTTTCTCCATGTTATTAGCACACCTTTTATTTATTTTTAAACTGTGTATTTGTTTGTTGAATCCTGGTTTTCTTTTTGTTTTGTCTTGCTTTATTCTGTAGGCAACATGATTCCCTAATATGACCATACTAGAGGTCTCAACTCCTATTTCATGGAGAGTGGATCAGCAGCTGGGCTTGTGAGCATGAATATTGGTTCATTTGTCAGTCAGCTCTTGAGTGGGTGGTTGGACATAGGGGTGGGAAACTCTGGTTTACAAAACCCCAGTGCCAGTTAGTTGTTAGAGCAGCAGGAAGTGTCAGTCCATGGATCCTCAGTGTGAGAAACTGGAGAGTAGAAGCAGTGCTGCTTTTCTGTACTCTTCTTTAGCCAGTGGCTGGATGGAGAGGCTGATCATGCTGATACACATGCTCTGACATAAATACTTGAGTTGGTGCCATTGATTTGTGAGTATATGGCACAGTATGTTGAGACATTGGAAAATTGAACAATGGTAATACTGTGGGAAAACAGGGAGGCCAGATTCTCTGACTTTTGAGACAGAAGCCTATCTGGAGGCTAGCGGTGAGGTGAGTGTATTTAAATTTTCTTGGCCAGAAAACACTCTTGCTTTGTTGTGTCTATGAATTCTGAGTCACTGCTGCCTGGCTATGCCAGGCAATTTGAGTGGGAAGCTGTTTTGCTTTATCCTGATGCAGCCATTATGTGCAGGTTTGGCTATCAGGTCGCTGGTGATTCATAATCCTTTGGCTCACTCTTTTTGTCTTTTCTTACATTGTCACTCAGTTTGACTCAGCTTGTCTTTGATGTTCAATGATCCAGAATTTTTTTTCATCTTGATCCACTTTTTTGGGGGGGGTGGAGGATGCCTCTGTGGTAAGAGGGGTCTTAGGAGGTGTCTGTCTATATCACAAGCTTACATCTATCCTTGAAAAAAAAAACCAAAGTGCAAAAGATTTTAGTTTTCTTTTCTCCCAGCAGCAAAATCAGTGGACTGTGAATGGTGGTTTACTGTTCACCAACAAGCTTCTCTTATATTACAAATAGAAAAAATGCAAACCAGATTGTTGCCTTCATATTAAAGTACTCAACCCCTTCCACTGAAAAAAAAGTATTTAAAATATTTAATTGCTAGGTATTTTGCAAGGAGAACTAGAATGAAGCATTCTTAATACAGCACGGATGATGCCCTTGTTCTAAACCAGCCTGTTTAAAAATGTTTGCAAATGATTATAAAGAATGCCAGATAATACAGTGTCAATTGGTCAACCCAAACTCTTATTCCTACTCTGATCCGGCTCCAAATTTAGCTGCATACATTAAACTCTAATGCAGATGCAAAATTTAATAGAATTATTTCTTCTGCATATGAGGAGAGTTTATTTTCCCCTTATAAACTTATACTAAATAGTAAGAGCTAACATTTGTTAAGCACTTAGTAAGTGACAAGAGCTGTTGTAAGCATTTGCATGTATTATTGCACTTACTTCACACTGTAATCTATATGAGATATATTGTAATTAGGCTCATTTTACAGATAAGGAAAATAAAGCACAGAGTTTTCCTTCATGCTTATATAACAGAATTCTAACCAAGGCACACTGATACTATAACTTACATTCCTATTACTCTATACTTCTTCCTATCCTACAAATATTGATATACTACATTAATTAAAAAAAGAAAGAATAAAGCGGGTCCTCAAATTTTATGCCAGCAAGTACATTCCTTTATCACCTCATCTCATTCTGCTTCCTCCTCCTAATCCCCTCCCTTCCCTTTCTATCTTTCCTTTGTTTTCTTTCCTCCTTTCTTTTAAAATTTTCTTCATTCCTTTCTTTCTCTGCTTTTCTTCCATCCTTCTACACGTCTTTTCTACTCACTTTTTGTTTCCATATGCCCTTCCATTCTCTCCTCTCCCTACCGGTTTATTTTCTCATCTCCTTTTTCCTTTTACCTTTCCTTTTCCCACTAGTTGCTCCTTTCTTCTATTCTGACTACTTTTCTTTCTTCCTTCCTTTTGTTTGTTCATTTTTTTTCTCTCATTTCCTTTCTTGTCTTCCTTCTGTACTTCCCACATGATTGTTGCATTGCTACATTGAAAGAGACAGCTTGACAGAAGAAAACAAGGCAGAGTCACCTTCTTAGATATCATCTGTCTTAGAATTGAGGACTGCTCAAGCATTTACTCATTGCATGACCTTGGACAAAATGTATTAAATGGAAGCGCCATACTGAGTGCAACCTAGTAATCACACTGCCCTGCAGAGGAAACCCTCTAGATATCTTTGTTTTATACTCCTGTGTAAGTTAAAAAATTTATTCAGAGATAATTCCAGCTACATTTGTGTCACCTTTGACACTTTTGTGTCCCGGAAACATAAGAGTAAAATAACTTTAAAAACACATTTTTAAGACAGATATTTAATCAAAGGGATGCTACTTTTGTAAATAAAATCTACAGGTGAAATTTTGTTTCATGGATAGCCAAAAATTGGACAACATCCAAAAATAACATTTCTAACTGTCAAGATAAAGTGAAAATTTAGCAAATATTTGAGAAATTTCTTACCAGTGAAGATAAATTTATTTTAATATAAGATTTGTTTTTTTGATCTTGTACTCCTTGCGAGGGAATGGTTTGAATCCAGAGAAGGTGAACCTCACGGCTGTAGTCTTTCATCACACTTATTCGACCTTCCTACTGAGTAAAGAACCCCCATTGAATGTGTCATCAGGATTGGAAGAAGGCCTTTCAGCAACTTGCAATACACAGAAGCCAGACACACCTCACGAGCTAAATGAATTTGAAGCATTTCTTTATGAAAATCAAGGGATGTAGCCTTCTGTTTGGGTTACAATTCAATGTCCAGAAACCTATTGAGCATCATAAATGAATCCGTAGTTTGCATCATGATAAATGGAGAAAAAATTGAGGTTGTCAAGGGTTTTGTCTTATTTGGATCCATCAATCCTCATGGAGCCAGCAACCGAGAAGTCAATGGATGTGTGATAAATATGATGCACAAGACGTCTTTAGAGTGCTGAAAATTAAGAGATTATTTTGGGGACTAACCTACACCCAAATCAGGTGATGGTATTTTAAATTGTCTCATATGCATGTGAAACAGAGCAATGAAGCTCAAAGAAGAATCAATTAATTTGAAACATGGTTTGGCAAAGAATATTAAAAAGTACCAAGGACAGTTTCCACTTCTCTGCTGGATTCAATATTTCATTTCAATGGCCATAGAGAATTCACAAACAATTATCACTCTCCATGGAGTTTATTAAAGAAGTTAACCGGAACAATTTAGTTCATATCTGCTCAGTAGACAGTTCTTTGGTCAGGACAGTCTCTTCTCTGCTGTACTTTTATGCAGCCTCTCTCTGACTCTTGAGTCCTTGGCCAGCCTCTTCCTTTATCAGGAAATTTAATAACATTATTTTTATTGTTGTCTAGAAATATCCAAAGAGCACTTTATATTGCCATAATTTTGAGTCTAAAGTCACTAGTTTCTAACTCGATGAGTCAGCAAACTGAGCTTCCTTGATTAAGTGACAGGAGGTGCCCCATTCCAAATTATTCATTTGAAAAGGCATAGTTGTATTAACTCCATGGCCTGAGAAGTACAGCATTCTTTCTAGTGCTGTAGATATGCCACTTTTACTCTTCTGTCACTTCTCTATTGTTAAAGTTTTTATGCCTGCATTAAAGAAGTTCAATACACAGGGATCTCAGATTTCGAAGGATGTCTTCCACTACAGCCTATTTTTCTTTCTTTCTTTCTGTTTTTTAGGTCATAATGGAATCTCTGCATCTTGCTTCTGAACTGCTTTATTTTATACCCAGCAGGGTTATAAAATTGGCCAATACTCACATTAGATTTTCAGGTTTTTATAATCACCATAAGCCTGTAGACAATCACTACCACTGAATCTTTTTTTTTACCCCCCCACCACTGAATCTTATAATCCTCTCAGGATCGTTTCTGAGTTCCTCTTATCCAGTCCCAAGAGGAAAAGGAAAAAAAAAAAAAGCACCCATTTTTCATGGTTAATTATTAATGGGAGTTATAAAAACTTGTTAGAAATAAATCACTGCACCTTCGTTTTCTAACAGGAAGTCCGTTACTCTGTGTCCCTCAAACAGTATTTGTGTCCCGCAGTGGTTTGCGACCTCTTTGGAGGTCAAATGACCCTTTTGCAGGGGTCACCCAATTCATAGCAGTAGCAAAATTACAGTTATAAAGTAGCAACAAAAATAATTTCATGGTTGGGTTGTCACCACAACCTGAGGAATTGTATTATAGAAAATTGAATTATAGGTACTAGACATTAGGAAAGTTGAGAACTACTGCCCTAGGGAATTGCATACCAACTTCTGTTGACTTGAAAAGGACAGTATCTAGATTCAAGTTCTAGTTACTGAGAACTTAACTGCTAACTTAGTAAAAGAATCATCATATGAATGTAGATGAAAATGAAATGCCAGAGAATATTGAATATAAACTGTATATAGAATCAATTCCTGGATTCTTTCTCCTATTGTGACCCCCTAAATACTCATTTCAATTTATTCATCGTACTATACATTAAGTGAGACAAAGGCAGAACACCTAATGGTTTCAAAACATGTCTTTAACATACTTCCTATATTTTCTTCAAAAGAAGCTACTGTACCAGATTTGATCATGTTTCATTCTTTGAAATGTTTAGAATCAATTTCTACATCATCATTTGTTGAAAAGATGATTTCTTCTCCATTTAATATGTTTTAGTATTTTATTTTAAATCAGGGGTTATAAGTACTTGGTTGTGTTTCTGGTTTTCTGTTCTAATTAAATTATCTGCATATTTATCATTGCCCATATCAAGCTCCTTTGATTGCTGTGGTTGTCTTTCAAATGGAATGAGAGCTCTCCTAATTTGTTTTTGGTTTTTAATAGTAGTTTGTCTATCCTGACTTTGCTTCATTTCTTGTACCATCTCACAAATTTTCCTAGGCCTGAGCCCCTCTGTCAATCAAGTTCATTGAGAGCCTACCTTTTTTTTGATGTTCCTCCACTTTAACAACATTGTTGTCCTCCTAGGGACCCTCCTGCCAACTTCCAAATTACAGGAGATGACGTCTCTCCCTCCTTTTCTCTAAGGAGCACTCTAGCCATACTTACAAGGCAGAATTGTTTTACCTCTTAGTAACGCTCCGTAATTCAAATGTATCCATTCTTTTTCAGTTTTTGTTATTGAAAGTCCAACTTTCACATGCATATGAAGTAATTGAAAATGTCCTCCCTTGAGTCAGGTTCACCTTAATCCTCAAAGTAACCTTCTTGTCTTTAAATACTATAAATTGGTCTTCTGCAGCAGACTTATCCAGGGCAATGAGTCCTGTGATTTCTTGATTGTTGCCTCCATGATCATTGATTGTCGATTTGAGCAAGACAAAATCCTTGACAACTTCTGTCCTTTCTTGAGTTATCATGAAATTACCTGTTGGGTTGCTATAGATTGAATAACTATGGTAAAAGAATACAACACTGACACACACAATCCTTGCAATATACTTCTGTTCTGTGTGTGCAACTGTCTCTTCATCCAAGCACAAACAGTGCCGGAGCACAATGAAATGTTCTGGAATTCTCATATTCTCTAGGCTCTCTCTCAACCCTAGAGTTCAGTAAACCACCAAATTTCCCATTCAAGTTTATTCATGGTGGTCCTTTCTAGTAAGGACATAATGTCTCACCCCTCACTACCAATATGTTAGAGATTAAATAGTATCCTTTGTTTAATAGTGTCTTTCCCTACTGGGAGCAATTTGGAGAGGTTGTATTAGCTCATCTTTCCCTCTCTCTTCAACTGATCCCTGAAGAGCAGAGTTGGGGGGGGGGAGGCGGCAGGGGAAAGCTCCACAGGTGTCCTATTGGAGTAACCAGTAATTCTTGCAACCAATAATTCTTGATTTTTGGTGGTTTCCTTGTGCCCATTTCCTCCCTCTGAATTATCAGACTGTACCTAGCACAGGATTTTGCTCTCGTGGGAAGGTTTTAGAACTCAGGGTTTTGAGTTTTTCAGACTTGAAGAAGGCTTTTTTTTTTTTTAAAGGAAGGTTTTACAGAACCTTTGACTCTGCAGACATGTTTTTTCTCTGACTAAAAATCTTTGTACTATGTGGATAGTAACGATGGAGATATACTCAAAAATCATGATTTTCAAATATATTTCCCCAAGTCTCATATTATTTAACGTTTTACTCTAAATCGATTTACTTTATCTGTGAATCTTGTCATGGATTCAAAATGTATCACTCTTACTTTCATGTAGAAAGGTATTGGATTCTGTGTTTTAGTAGCTGTTTCTACTTTAGTTCACAATCCAGATATTTGCTTAGCAGAAAATTACTTTTTTGTCAGTCAGTTTCATTGATACTTGATCCAACATTTCCTTACTCTAGTAAGAAAGTTTACTCTGCATACTGGAGCTTAAAGAAAATAATTGGCAGCTATTTTTTTCTGCAAGTTTACTCTCTGGCAGGCATCTAAGATAATGGCATTTCTGTTCATGCTTTCTTCTCTCTTGATGGTTCTTTTTCCAAAGGCACAAATAAGCATTCTCTTCACTTCATGGTCTCCTGATTTGCTAATTTCTCAAGCCTTCAGTTTTTCTACATCCCAAGTGTTTGACTGTTTTGTAATATATATTAGCATTGAGAATTTTCAACTTATGCTGTTCATACAAGTTGATGCTAAGGGCAGATGCTTTTGTCATTTCATCAAAACATCAATTCAAAATCCAAATATCCTTTTTCCCTAGATCCTCAACATTGGTAAATCTGCGTATGCTTCTATTGAGACTTAAAGTAGCTTTCTGATTGGATCTCTTTTTGAATATAAAACTATTAAAATATGCTGTTAAGCTTAAATCAATTATTTTTCCAAGAATCAAAGACTGATCTAGTAATCCGCTACCATTAATGCCTAAAAAATATTAAGAGGATTCTAATCCAGATTTTTTTTGGGGGGGGCATCACTGCCCTCTGGTGGTTGTGGGAGATACCCAGCGCAGCTCCTGAGAGCCACCGCTGGATTTGAACCGCCAAGCCCATGTACCGCAGTCCTGCACTCAACCATTTACATCACCGGGGCTCAGCCCCTCTAATCCAGATTTTTAAAGCTAAATCTTATTTTAAAAATATGTGTGAAGGTTAAGTATGTCATCTAATTTTCAAATGTTTCATTATGCATAAATCAATTTTGATAGATCATTAGTAAGGTGGTCTTAGATTTAATATTCTATGCATTGTGGAATTCTCATATTCTCTAGGCTCTCTCTCAACCAAAAAGTAAAATATAAAATGCATCATTGTTCAAAGTCTGTTGCACAGTAAGTTATTGGAATGGTGTTAGAAATGAAATAAGGAAATAATTTCAGTAATAGTAAGAAAATGAGCTGTCTAAAAGTATATATTTTAGGGAAGTATTATCTAGATTTTTTACTGGTTTGTTAGTTTCAAAAAGTTCCCACAGAGAGAAGAAAGCATATACCGTTAGTTCACATCATAATTCATCAGAGAAATGTTGAAAAAGAGTTAACAGTCCTTCTTTTTACATCCTAGAATTCCTTAGAAAGCTACAACATTGATGTTACATTTAATAAACATTAGGCTATTATTATTTTCATTTTTACCATTTTTACTGCTTCCTTAGCATGCCATGGTCTTCCCTAAAGGCTCTGGAAAAAAGATAATATTAGTCTGATAATTAAAAAGTAGGCATTTCTGTACTCTTCTGATTGAAAGAATCTATTTTAATATCTAATACTGTAAATACTGACACAGTCCATAAAAATAAAAATTATTTAAGGTCCTCAATGATCTCTTTATATGCAAAAGCATATTGTGACCTAAAAGGATGAGAACTATTGGTCTCAATTATTGAATGATGTACACCTATGCTTGATATAAGTGCAAAATTTGATAACCAAAAACATTTCCGTAGGCCACTGTTAAAAGCCTGAGGTAATAAGAAAAATAGGCAGAATTTACAAAAGTGAAAGATCAATCACATTTTCTGATTTGAAGTGAATATTGATCATTATGTAATGGAATCAGTTGCCAACTCACCAGTTACCATCCTCTGATTTGACATGAAAGTAATGGAGCCCTCTACTGCTCCTTACAGATGTTGGTGGTTAAAGAACTTGTTATTTCAAGTTGATATGAACTTTGAAAAATGAATACCTCTAAGATCTTTCCTCAACTGTCTTGTAACACTGTTTTTCAGTTCATGAAAAATTGCATTATCTTCTAACTTCACTTTTCCACGAACCTTTTGAAGCAGTCTCATACAAGGCTAATAATATTAACCTACCTTGTTCTGTAAATTATTATTTAATTGCTCTTCTTACTCCCTAATTTATACACATAATTATGATAAATTTATAGCTCTATATTCAACAAATTATTTTAGAATGAAACTAATGAAGAAAGGTCATGGCAATTACAACTAAAATCTAATTCTTTTCATTTGGATAGAGAGAAGTTTGTATTCATTCAGAAAATAGTGATTCATCGCATTTTCTCAACTGTTCATGTCAGATTATTCCACTGGTTTATTCAATTCTAACTCATGGTACTCTCATATATTTCTGCCCCTTGCAGTACAATGAATGGATTGTATGTGTGTAAAAGTTATGCATGTAAATTAGACTCCAAATACTTGAAAGAAAGCACATTGCATAATTATAGATCTAATAATCTAATTTATTGAAAGGTTACAATAAAATGCTTTTCATTTGTTGCTAATGATTTGATTGTGTTCATGATGTAAAACTTGTCTACTAAAACATATTTATTTTCCAAATCAATTTTTAGAATTAGATATAAAATGGCTTCATTTTTCTTTATCCCTGCCTAGGAACACAAAGATTAAAGAAGTTGCCCATAATAGCATGCATGGTTTCCAGTCCTGAATGAGACCTGGGTTTTCTGAAACCAAGTTTAAGTTTTCTTCACTACCCATATTTATCATGGTCTTAGCTACTAAAAATTAAATTCCTGATATGTCCAAAATTATAGCGAGCTGTTCACATTAAGAACCATGCATGCTTAATCAATATGTAGAAGATAAAAATGAATCAATGAAAGACATGGGTTAAATTCATAAACATCATTTATAAAACCAGCTTGCTTTGTATGCATTCTATTAACTAGCAATCCTTTCACTTAAACATTAAGTAAGTTTTATTCTTTTTGTCCATAAAAGATAATAGGTATATGTACATTTTTCCTAGATATAATTCATGTTTAGTTTTTATAGACATGAAAACACTAGCCTACTTTAAAATAGAAAGTCTACTTTAAAATAGCTAAGTGCTACTAGTTACTTCTTTAAAACTCTACATTGTGTTCTATAGTAAAAAGTGAGGGATACTAAATTTCATTGTTAAGGTTAATGAGCATTAGTATTACTTCATTTACAATCTTTGAATCATGCCAAGTTTTAGCATCATTTATTACCCACCTCATTTCTTCCTAATCTCCCTCTTTCCCTACTAATAAGGATTTTTTGTATAAATCCTTAGATGGTTCAGTTTGGACCCAAACATCAAAAGACAAACACATTCACATTCTGAGCTGAGGTTCTAGATGTACATGCTTACAATCAGTTTTTATTTAGCCTAATTGTTAGCATCAGAGACACTGGAGTGTGGGAATAAAGGTTTGAGAATGATTTTCTTTAGAGAAGATTACTGGAGTGTTGAAGGAACTGTGGTGGAATAACAGTTAAATAAGCGACTACTAACCAAAAAATCCGCTGTTCAAACCCACCCAGTGGTTCATAGAAAAAAGGACCTGACAATATGTTCCCTTAAATATTATTAGAAAGTTCAGTAAAATGACGTGTTTGGAAGTAAAGGATGATTCCATTTTCATAGCAATCAGCTGGAGTGCTTAGAGAATACAATACCTCTCTGCCAATGAAAGAAGGGCAGGAAGGTGCAATCCAGCACAATAGTTCTCAATCTGTGAGTTCCAAGCTCTGTGGGGATCACATGACACTTTCACAGGGGTCGCCTAATTCATAACAGTTGCAGAATTACAGTTATGAAGTAACAATGAAAATATTTCCATGATTCAACGGGTCATCACAATATGAGGAACTATATTAAAAGTTTACAGTGTTAGGAAGGTTGAGAACCACTGATACAGCTTAACAAAGACTGATTACTACAGCAAAAGGTACTAAATCTTCAGGTAGGTAAGTGGTGGAGGTAGAATTATAAAACCGTAAAACTTTAGTTGTGTCACTCTGAGGATCTAGAAATAGGAAAAGGAGAAAAATCTCTACCTGGACTTGAGTTTCGAATTTCAATTTTCTCTCTACAAGGATTCTTTTAGTGACTGAATGGAGACCTATCTCGTGACAAGTAGAAAGAAAACATGTGTTCAGTCCTATTTCTAGATTTCATTCTAGGTCTGAAAACCAATGATATTCAGAGCTAAAGATTAGACAACTTGGAAAAAAGAAAACACTGGTTTTATCCTTGAATTGTATTCTGACTGAAATACTCTTTCTACATCTAGTTTCTTCAGTTTTTCCATTAATCTGCGCCTATTCAATCTTCCCATGTCACCCTTACAATTATGACCTTGAATCGGGCTTTATGAATGCTCCTCTTTCTTTAGTTCAGATTATCTTGATATTCTTTCTTACTCTGTTCTATGCTGCTTTTCCATGCTGTCTTCCCTTGATTGTTATCAAGTCTATATATCTACAAAATTATAGCATCCACATTATTTTCAATGCATACCTTAAATAAAAATGTGCTAGTAGTTAATCACTATTAATATATATCAAATAAAACACTCACTGACATTGGGGTATTCCAACTTATAATGGCTCTGTAGGACAACAAAGAAATCCCCTTGCAGGTTTCTGAGATGATAACTCTGTGGGAGTAGAAAAGCTCATCTTCCTCCTCCGGAGCCACAGGTTGTTTCCAACTGCTGTCCTCATAGCCTGCAACTCAGTGAGTAACCACTCTGCTGCCAGTGCTCCTACTCATGCACATTTGCTGTTATCATTTCCGGTGCCATCTGGCCAGTTCCAAGTCATAGCGATCCTATTCAGAGCAGAAAGACACTGCCTGGTCCTGTGACGCTCTACCATTGCTACCAGGTTGAGTCTGCTCTTGAAGTCACAGTGCCAATCAAGTTGGTTGAGGGCCTTCTTCCTTTTCAGTGCCTTCCTACTTTATCAACCATTATTTTCTTTTCTAAGGATGGGTCACTCCTAAGCACATGTCCTACTTACCTAAAACAGTTTGCTGCCTATATGGAACACTCTAACTATACTTCTTCCAAGACAAGTTTGTTCATTTATCAATTCATGATACCTTCAATATTCTTCTCCAGCAGGACACTTCAAACCCATTTATTCTTCTCTGGTCTTCCTTATTC
Organism: Nesogale talazaci; assembly: GCA_004026705.1. Classification (NCBI taxonomy): domain Eukaryota; kingdom Metazoa; phylum Chordata; class Mammalia; order Afrosoricida; family Tenrecidae; genus Nesogale; species Nesogale talazaci. Next base: position 15,400 of record PVJH01015081.1, read on the forward strand.
AATGTCCAACTTTCATATCCATATGAGGCAATTGAAAACAGAATGACTTGGGCTGAGCCCCGGTGGCATAGTGGTTGTGCCAGAACTGCGGCCCACTGGGATGGAGGTTCGATTCCAGGTCCATGGAGCAAAGGCTGGGCCTCCTACTCCCACCACCTGACGGCAGTGATGCTAAAAACAAACAAAAAAAAGAAAATAGAATGACTTAAGTGGGGCATGCCTTAATTCTCTAAGTCATGAGCACCAGTTTTATTCAATGTAATGCACCCTTTGATTTTGTGATTGCTACTTCCATGAGCATTCATTGTGGATCAGTGCAAGAAGAGATCCTGACTTTAGACTTTTCTCTGTTTATCATGGTGCTAACTACTGGTCCAGTTGTGAGGATGTTAGTCTTCTTTCTATTAAGTTATAATCCATATCGAAGGCTGCAGTCTTTGATCTTCATCAGCACAGAATAAAAATCTTCATAATTGTTTAACATCTTAAGTGGAGAGACACTGAAGTTGTCAAATATTTCATCTTCCTTGGAATTACAATCAATTCTCATGGAAACTACAGTTCAAGGGTCTCTACTCCCTAAAAGAGTTATAGTTATAGAAGTCCAGAAGAGCAGTTCTAACTTGCCCCATAGATTGCTATGAGTGCCAATGACCTCGATGGCAGTGAGTCAATGGATAAGGCTTTGAACATCTTTTATGGCCCTTGTTGTCAATTTGAATATGCCTTTAGGTAAAGTCTTCACCTTTAGGTGAAGTCTTCGCCCAGTTTTTGGTTGGGTTGTTTTTACTTTAGATGTAAAGTTGGAGAATGAAAAGAAACACATATTTTTATATTAAATCATTGTCTAAATTATCTAGCATTTTGTAGCAAATGGGTGGCTTTAACAAACAGAATCTTATTTCTCAAAGTTTAGTAGGATACAAGTTTGAATTCACGACACAAATTTGAAGGAAAAGGTTCTTTCTCTGGTTAGGTCTGTCTTTTGGAGCTTCCACTCCTAGGCTGTCTTCATATGGTTTGGCAGTTCTCTTCTGCCATACCTCCTTTGCTTGTTTAAGTTCTTTTATAAATCAAAAGATTTTTTGACTCAAAAGATTTTCATTGGTATGCACATGATATGATCCTTTATCATAAACATAACGAAGACAACCCATTCAAAAGTAACCGTAGGCATGGAGATTAAGATTGCAACATACATTTTGAGGAGACACAGTTCAATTTAGGACAACTCATACTGGCTATATGGTTCACTAAGATTGCCTCCCAAACTATAGATCATATCTTCCCTTATCTGATAATGAAATTTCATATTTTTAATTTCAAAGATTTTGGGAATCCCATTAATGATCAACTACTTATAAAGTCCAATACATCTTTATGGACTAACACCGAATTGTAAATTATATTGTCTGTGATGTAAATTATATTGGATTTTTGGATAGAAAAAGGGGGTTTCTGGATTTAACTGTGCTGGATAAAGGGGGTGACCTACACAGTAAGCTCTATTTTGGGTCTATAAAATTAAAAAAAAAAAAACATGTTCTAAGGTGTTTATAAGAGATATTGGCAGATCTCTAATATGTTATATAAATCCTCAAAATAATTATGGGGCTTCAATATATCAGTGTGAGATGAAGACCATTGAACTATAACACTAATATCATTAAAATGGTAGTTATTTGGAAAATCTCTAAGTAATTTGTAGTTATTTCATCACTCAAAATACTATTTTTAATTAGTTGATTGCTACTTAACTACGTCTATGCAAATACATGTATAGATATGTATAGTTGACATATCTATATACACATACATATATCTAATATATATATTTGTTTTGTGAATCAGATTTAACTTTAAGATAGGGAATTGAGAAAATAGAAAAGACACTTGTCAAAAGAAATGTAGACCTCTTTCCTTCTCAAGTAGTTATGTCTGTAATAAGATGCCCCAAACACTTGGGTTTTTAGTGCATAACTCTTATCTTCTTTGTATTAATTGTCCTGAAGCCATGAATATGCCCAATATATCCTATGATGCAATCTTATTTTGTGATATTGAGGTGAGAAATGATTTTGTAACGTTATTGGTGAAGATAAATTGTAGGACTCTATCCCTGGCTTCATAAATCCTTCAGGAAATTCTATGATATAGTGGTATAAGCTAGTTCCAATAAATCCAGTTTCCAAAGAATGGAGCATGACAAAACTCTACAAAGATACACTGCCTTTTTCTGATCTACTTGCTTTTTTTGTGTCAATTCTTAAAGATATTTTTATTGCAAAATTTTCTCTTAAGGGGCTGAGCCCTGGTGGCCTAGTGGTTTTGCGTGGGACTGTGGCCCACTGGGTTGGAGGTTCAAATTCAGCCGCGCTCTCCAGGAGTAAGAGAGGGCCTCCTACTCCCACCACCAGGGATGCAGTGATGCTCCCCAAAACAACAAAAACAAACAAAAAATTTTCTCTTAATCCTGGCTAGTATTCTTATTTTAGAACACATTTTTCTGTCTGTCACTAAGTGATTCAAAACAACATATAGCCTTATTAAGCTGGCAGTACCCCATCGAGTAATTAACTGAATGATATCCTACTTAGTTTTCAAAATTATGCCTGAAAAACTTTCTCAAATTTGAATATAGTTATGCAAGCTGATCTTTAATATGGGGAAGGAAATCAGACAAAACTTAGTTAAAATTTATGCTTTGTAATTTATTATCAATGTTGTGTTTAGAAACAGATCTTTTCCAAGTATTAGTTTTCATATCTGTTTACAAAAATAACACACTTTGCCCCGAAGCAGAATTTCTCAATTCTCACCTTTTTTTCAGTTGATTATTTTTCTCAACCTGTTTTATTGGCATATAATTCATGCCATATAATCCTGTATGCTCTAGAATTATTGATGTTTTGAGCTGGGCAATTCTTTGGTGTAAGTGACTTTCCATTTGCTTGTGGGTTGTTCATCAGAATTCTAGGTCTCTACATGCTAGGCAAGAGTCAAATCTCCAGTCTAACAAGGGTTGAAAACAAAAAATATCGCCTAAATTTGTTGCATGACTCCTGAGACACAGAAATCATCCCAGTTGATAACCACTTATCTAAATGCTTGTTCTAGGATGGTTTCACTTACTGATATATATTCAACAAGCCTGCCAATGTAAGTGTGGAAGGCAGAGCCTAGAAAATTAAAGTTGACTTAAGACACATATGCTTACTTCATATATGGCCTGTAAGTGCACCGTCATTGAATGAAGGTACACAGTGGACAGTGTACAATATGAAAAAAGTAATAACAATTCTTAAATTATAAATGGTTCATGAGGGGGGAGGGAAATAAGGGGAGCTGGTACTGGGGGCCTAAGTGGAGGGAGGATGTTTTGAGCGCAACAATGGCAACAAGTGTGCAAATGTGGCCTGCATACAATTGATGTATGTATGGATCATGATGGTAGTTGTATGAGTTCCCAATAAAATGATTCATTTAAAAAAGGGGGTAGGGGTAAGAGGAGCTTATACCAAGGGCTCAAGTGGAAAATATTTGGAAAAAATATGGCAATATGAGTACAAATATGCTTGATAAAATGATGTATTGAATGTTATAAGATCTGTAAGAGCCCCCAATAAAATCATTGAAAAATAAAAGTTAATTGTGAAAAAATAGCAATGCTCTCAGGTAGTAAAGGAATAATCCTGTCATGTGTATAGAGGTTTATTGGGGAAAATAAAATTATTCTAAGATAATATGTTGGTGCACAGCATTATGCAAAATTTATTACAAAACATTAAATGCGAATGCATAAAATAATGAAGAGAAATTATCTTAGTTTCTGCAGAGTGTATCATTTGCTAAGATATTTATGCTAACCACTTTTCTATGGATTCCAACTTAGAGTGACCCGATAGAACCGGATGAGCTGTCTCCTAGGATTGCCAAGTCTCTAACCAAAACAGGATAGACAGTCCCGGCTTTCTTCTGCACCACTGCGGGTGGACTTGAACAGGCAGTTTTTCTGGTGGAAGCCCAATACTTTAACTACCGAACATTTGCTCTTTGCCTTGTAGGGTAATCACACCTAGCTGCAGTTCAAGGTAGAATGTGGTAAGTGGCACATGAGAGATCTTCAAAGTGCCCAGAGAGTTCAAAGGTACAGGATCTGATATCAAATCAAGGCAAAACAGAAGATCATTGCTACAAATACAGGTCTCCTTATAGAGTTACATTTACTGAATTGCAAGATAATAATGTTCAGGTTTTTTTACTGGACTTTAAAGGTTTTTATAAAAAATTATAATAAATGTGCCTTTGAATTCTATACTATTTCTAAAGTAAAATAACAAACTAAAGGCTAGTTTGAAACAAGATCTGGCTAACTGGCAATAATTATATGTGATTTAAATGTGTTCTTTTTTTGTTTGTTTTTTGGTACTGGAGAGACATTTAGAACATAACTTTAGACCTTATTTCTAGAATAGCACTCACTGCCATTACCATTGATTCTGACTCACAAAGGCATAATAGAACGATGTAGAACTGTCCCCGTGGGTATACAAAACTATAACTCATAAAAGGAATAGGAAACTTCCATCATCTTTCTTTCAATTCCTAGAAGAGATAAGTCAATATTTAGTTTCTCTTCTCTAGCATCCTTCCATGAAACTCAATTCCTCCATTCTCAATGGATACCATTTAGATTGGGCAGATCTAATGAGAGGTTTCATGCTGTAGGAAAGATGATTGAGCTGATAATCTCGAGGTCAGAATTACCTCCTCTGGAGATGTGAAGCCTCAAAAACCTATCCTATGGGGTCACGGTCCATCGGAATTGACTCCATAGCAGTGATTTTTTGTAATCTTAATAAATAGGAGTCTTGATGGTATTGTGAACTACATGTTAGGCTGTTGAATCAAGGTCAACATTTCAAGGCAACCAGTTGCTCCTTGTAGGAAAGATGAGACTTTATATATTTATAAAAATTTATAGTATCAGAAACTCTTAAGAGCAGCTCAGCTCTGCCCTGTAGGATTTTTGTGAGTTAGAGTCACCAAGCTCTCAGGTGGAAAACATTTCAAAGTGAAGATGGCAAGATGTATTCAAATATGCTTGATACAAGTGATGTATTGAATATTATAAGAGCTGTAAGAGCCCCCAACAGAATAATTGAAAAAAATTAAAAAATAAAAACTGAAATTAAAAAAACAAAGAATCAGATCAATTGCAGTGACTATAAAAATAGGGGTAAAGAGTTCTTTGGTGATACAAACAGTTAATATGTTCAACTATTAAGAAAAGGTTGTCAATTTTATATTACCCGCAGATGCTTCCAAAGAAAAGTTTTAGAATGCACTTCTGACAATTAACTACTGAAAACTTCAGAGCATAGTACTTTTCTGACACACAAAGGGTTATCAGAAATCAAATTGAAAAAAAGGGCACTTTCCCCCTTCACTTTCCATCCAGGATCTCACTAATGAACCTAATGGCTTAATATGTAAACTCTGCCAAACCCTTCACAATCATCCACCTTCTTGGGCATTACAGAAGGTTTACAGAATAATACATGAGTCATTAAATATTATACCATACTGGATTCCTTGGCATTCTCTAGAATTTTGAAGGAGAATTGATCTAGTTTTGCTATAGTTGAAATATAAATCTAAAGAGTTTACTGGGAATTAGATTTTAAAGTAGAGGAAAGAATTGGGAAAATGATGCTCTTGGAGGAGCATTCAAGATTCTGGATCTAGTATTGCGTAATGAAGAACTGTTTGAATTCTTTTGTCAAATAATGGGAAACAGTAAATGCCCATTTTGGTTTGAGTTGGGTTTCTATACTTTGCAATGGAAAGAGTTCCAATTAATAAATGATCCTAATTGACATACCCTTTGCTTCATCAGGTTGATTTCCAATACAGCACCATGCCATAACTTTGATAATACAATAAATTAAAAAATAATGGTATAAGCATTGGGATGAATATCTATGGAACTCAGCATATATTTGTAGTATGAAAAAATTACTGAAGAAAGGACATTTAATTAAAACAAGCAACAAAATCCTCTAATATTATAGATGACAAGTTCTAGACGCTCTTGGATCATACCACATACAAAAAAAACTAAAGCTCACTGTCATTGAGTCAAGGCTGACTCACAGTGACCCTCAAGGACAGGCTAGAACTGCTCCTGTGAATTACTGAGATAGTCATTTTCCAGGGATATAGAAAGTTTCATTTTTCTCTCTTGGAAAAGCTAGTGGTTTCAAATTGGAAAACTTTTGTTCAGCAGCTCAATGAGTAAGAGGTCTTCACTACCAAATGTATTATAGGAATAATGCTAATCTGTTTATCTAAAATAAAAATTTTCTATTTTATTCCCTTGAAACTGCTCAATTTCTCAACTGTACAATAGTATTACAACCACTTTAAAAGATGAAAATTGTTTGTCAATTGAGAGTCACATATTCGCTTTCTGATGAGGGTGACAAAGAACATCTGTCCCTACGGCTTTCTGAAATTGCAACTCTTTAATACAACTACTATTGAAAAGAATCATTTTCTTTTAAAATATCAATCAATGTAAAAGTATTTCTGAAATCTATAGTTGGTGACATAGACTTCACATAACTAAGTAGAATATTGCATTATATATAGAGAGAGAATATAAATATCTTTGAATATTATAAACATGCTATAAATGATATAAAATTTCTCTTGTCAAAATATATGATTTCATACATCTCTTCTCATTTGATAGCAATAGAAAATCCTGGCACTTGCTGCACAAAATTTAGTTATTCATCTTATTTCTCAATACAAGAATGCACCAAAAATGTCCCAATATTCTCTTCATGAGGCATGAAGGACTGGTCTGTCAGAAAATAAATTTCAATAATGATTAAGTGAATTCAGTAAATGTTTGATTATCTGAATAATTTAGAAGAGCCACTCAGATCAAATTATATGAATTCACCCAATAGTCAGATTATCAGTCGATTATTTAAATTGAATATGCATTTCATAGAATTATATACTATGGGCTAATAAAATACTGAAAAATTTTAAAAAATAATTTTTTACTTTAAAAATTACGTGATATTTTCTACATTCCTCATGATAATGATACTTAAACTAAAATAGCCACACTAGTTCTTTCTTACCTTCTCTCATTTAAGATTCTTCACAGAAAAAACAACCGTATTTTAAGAGCTGATATATTGTTCTCATATGCCAATGGATTATTATTGTTGCAAAAGTTCTTCCGATTGTTCTCTGTTTTTTAATCTAAATAAAGTCAAGTAGTGTGTAATGGTAACAGCTTGTTTCCAACTTTGTTATGTGTCTAAAAACAGAGTGCATTACAGTATTTAGGAAATGTCTCTAGTTCTGTATGCTGACTTTACACATCAAAATAAGAGAAAATGGCAAAAATGAATGTGAAATTTCACCCTATCCTACATCACAGACGCTATCCTAATGAAGACTACTACAATCATTCATGAAAGCTTTATAATTGTCCAAGTTCCCTGCAGTGGTTTATGGTGAGAAACAGGAATGCAGACATGGTATAGCATGGTACAACCCTCAAAGGCATTATCGTAATTTTAGGACCATAAGACAGACCCAGTTTTTAGAGCAGGAAAACAAGAAAAAATATTCTGAACCAAATAGCATCAGTATACTAAAATATTTATTAAGATAAAACAAAATATGGTAATATTTAACAACATAAACTCAACAGAGGTGTTAAGAACCATCATCACTTTCATGAACAAATGAGGGGAAGCATGCACTGTGCAGATCATGTGACCTGACTTACATTGAGACTTCAAGAGGCGGGTCTTCCCCAAACACACAACAATCCATACCATGCTAACAGCAGCAGACAGTATGAGTGTTCATGGGATCATAAACACATGTTCTGATGTACCACACCTTCAGACAATAAGATTCACCCTTGTCTTTCCCCCATTTTTTGGGGAAAAAGTGTGTCTTACGGTGTGACAAATATGCCACATTTATCTCTGGATCTTAAACTAGTTGCTGGTAACCATATTAAGTAACAGAGAAAAATGTGGGTAAATTCCTTTTGCTAACTTGAGACTGAAAAATGAAAATTCTCTAAAATTTGACACTTAAAAAGTAATAATATAAGTGTGTTGATTAAAGAATATTGAATGGTGCATATGTTTTCTCCCTCCACCCCCAATTCCTTTCCTCCTTTCCTATTGTCCAATATTTAATGTGTTTCCTTCATTTCATGTCTGCCATCCTTCCATTTAATTAAGCAATTAAGTATTTGTAGTGTACCAGCCGCTGGGTTAGGCTCTAGTGGAATGAGCAAGAATAAGCCCAGAACTTGTTTTTGAAGCAGTTCATAAACTACCAAGATGACTAATTTCACTGTAAAATGGTCTAGGCTCAAATTATGTACACAGAATATTATGTTAGCACCAAAAAGAAAATGCCTGGTTCAACTGAGGGTGGAAAGGGTGACAGAAAGAAACATGCTGACAAAGGCTTTAGAGAACATTTGGTATTTCAGACTTTAAACATTTGAAACATGCATATGCCCTTAATAAAAGTTTAGAGAAAGGACAACTCACAGCCTGTTAAGACAATATGCTAGAATTTGAAACAGCGTTTGAAATAGGAAGTTAAATCTATCCTTATAGAGATAGGACAAGTAAAGTTAAGGAAAGACAGGAATTCTGGAAAAGGCAGTGTATTTATAAAGTATAAACAGTTTTCGGTGTAGCTAGAATCCAGATATTATTAAGAATTAGTCATAAGGGTACACTCTTGAAAGAGTGAATGTCCTTTGAAGTATATGAAAGAGTTGAATATCCTTTGAAGAAGCTCTTAAGGGCCATAATTAGTGATGGAATGTTCTTTCTTTTTATTGGGGGGGGGGATCACTGCCCTCTCGTGGGAGTAGGAGACCCAGCCTTGCTCCTGGAGAACTGCTGCTGCATTTGAACCACCAACCCAGTGGGCCACAGTCTCACACATAACCACTATGCTACTTGGGCTTAGCCCGGAATGTTCCTAATAATTAAAAAAGTTCAATCTGAGTTTTCCATAGCCCACTCCAGAAAATTTCAAAGTGGAGTGGAAGAGTAAAAAATGGAACAAGAAAAGATTCTTGTTGTCTTACAAGAAAAGATTCTTGTTGTCTTATTCCAAGATTAACTAGTGAGAATTTACTTGGATTATGGGTGGCAAGAAGAAGGCGGAGGAGGAACATATTCAAGGGACGTCCTAATGATAATTTGGGATTGAGGGCTGATTGAATTCCAAGGGATGAGGAGAGCTCTAGAGTTTGAACTTGGACATATGGAAGGATACTTTTGCACACATGACAGATAAAGTATCACAGGGCACAAATTAACCAGGGAAAAATAGGGAAATGTCAGGAAAAGATAAATGATAGAATGTTGGAACCTACCAAAATCAGGAGCAAAAAAGTGACCTATGACATAATCCATTTTTTCATTATGACTTACATGATTTGACTCAAGTTGCAATTCTATGTCTTATAACTGACTTTTCCAAGCTTTCTTTTTGTTTCTGAAAGTCCCAGTACTAATTTCCCTAGTCAACCCTCATCCCTTCTATGTTAGTCTGGGTAGACTAGAGAAACAAATTCACAGACACAGTCATATGGTTATAAGAAAAAGCTTTATATATAAGAGCATTTGAATATTGAGAAAATACCCCAGGCCAGTCCAGATCAAGTCCATAATTCCGATATTAGTCCATATGTTTGATATTTATCTATAAATTCCTCTTAAGACTCATGAAACACAGGGAATTACCTGAATGCAGGAAGATCACAGGCTTGAGGATGGAAAGTCTTATGGATTCAGTGGTTTTGCAAGCATCTCAGCTCTTGCAGGGGTCTCCACATGGCTTCCCCAGCTCTGAGACTCTGGATACCATCAGCCTGTGTCCATGTGGCTTCCCAACTAGAATGTCTCATAGGGAGTGAGCAGAAAGAGTGTCTCCCCTCTCCAAGAAGGAATAACAAAGTTCCCAGAATTCTTAGAAGGCCATGCCTACACAGAAGTCTCAATGGCTATGACCTGATTGACAGGCTAGACTCCATTCCTTCACTTGACAAATGATTGTAAAACTACCGTACTTTTGTTATAACATGTGTATGTTGTAACATATGACATGTAGTTTCTATACTTTATTTCTCACAAAATACCCACTCTTCTTTGGAGTTTTTTAATCACTCATGTGCTTTACATTTCAGCCTATAATCTTTCCCTGTATCACCAACTTGTTCCTTTTCTCATTTTTTTCTAATTCCTGGATAAAAATTCAAAAAATCAATCCCTTTCTTAAATGAATGGAAGACATATACACAGTGTCTAAGTTCCTTGATTGCTAACAAGTTCAATCCCACCAGCTGTTTCATGAGAGGAAGATTTGGTCGACAGATTTCATAATGATTACAGGTTTGGAAATCTTATGGAGCAGCTCCATTCTGTCCAGGATGGTTATTATGATCCAAGAGCAATGAGCCTGTTCTCCCACAGGAAACTAGGGTATCTGTGTGGTCTACAGGAATATAAGCTCCTTTCCAAGGAAGTTTAATAATTTCTCCTGCAACTTCAAGATATGATCACTGAGGACAAACTTGGTGCATAAGCAAATGTGGTGAAGAAAGCTGATGGTGACTGGCTATCAAACGATATAGTGTCTGGTCTCTTAAAGGTATAAATACAAACAAGTAGCCACCTAGCTGAGAAGCAACAAAACACACCAGCCTGTGTGATCATGAGGTGCCCATGGGATCGGGTATCAGGCATCAAGACCCAGAACAATATAATACACAATGTGGAAGTGTGTGTGTGTGTGTGTGTGTATGTGTAGTGGAGACCTAAAGCCCATATGTAGACATTTAGAATTTCCCTCACAGAATGGTCACAAGGAAGAGATAAGCCAGTCAGTATGCAGTATAGCACTGATGAAACACACAACTTTCTTCTAGTCCTTTAATGTTTCCTTCCCCAATTATCATGAGTTCAATTATACCTTACAAATCATATTAGATAAGAACATACACATTGTTACAGATAAGAGCTCACAACACAGGGAATGAAAGATAGATAATTGCCTCAGGGCCAAAAATGAGAAAATAGATACCAGGAGAGGAAGGGGAAGGTGCAGGAAGAAAGTGGGAATCAATCATAAGTATCAACCTATAACCCCCTCCTGGGGGATCAGACAACAGAAAAGTGGGTAATTGGTGACAGCAGATGATGGACGGAAGATATGAAAATAATAATCTATAACTTATCATGTGTTCATGAGGGAGGGCAGGCATAGGAAGGAGAGAGAAATGAGGAGCTTATATCAAGGGCTCAAATAGAAAATGCTTTGAAATGATGATGGCAGCATATGCACAAATGTGCTTGGCACATGGGTGAAAGTATAGATTGTGATAAGAGATGTAAGATTCCACAATAAAAGTATTTAATTTTAAAAAAAACTTAAAAATAAAAATGCACAGTGCTCTTGTAGACATGAATGTGCAGAATATAATTTTCTTCATCACATAGTCCATAAGGGTGATATGTGGAAAAACAGCATCATTCAACACAATAGTTTATAGTCATTTTGACTGAGAATTCCAGCTCCATTTCTTAAGTCTCATAAAACTTTATGGAGCATTTGGTAGACAGAGGAATCAAAGGCATAGTGTAGCTCTAACCATTTCAGGTAAAATGTGAAATTCTTTACAATGTCAAAGATCACTGTTTTATTCATGCATTATTTCCATGTTGTGCTCACATACACCTTAATTATTTATATTACCCTATAGTTTAATTTGTTTTGAGGACCCATAAGGGCTTAAAAATGAGGAAAAGGACCTGTTTCAAGCCTTTATGGATTTTCTGCTGATGAGTGCCATATTTCTAGAAATGTGTGATCCAATACAGTAGTCACAATCCATATGTTGTGTTTAAATTTAAAATATGTTCTGCAGTCACACTTCAGTTTTTATTATTCATATTCTGATGGACCATTCTGATGGGCATAATTACTGAGAAAATTTTTTTAATTATCTCAAAAAAATCTATTGGAATGTATTTGTCTCAGTCTTTGTAAACTTTTTGGTTATGCATTTTGAAAGTTAACTGGTTTTGAAAATTCAATATTAAAACAAATACACAGATATATATACTCATTTCATTGAGTGTAGGGATTTTGCTATTCTCATATAAGTAAAAACTATAGCAAGGTTCAGTTACTTGAAATGATATTACTGAAGACATAAAGCATCAAAGGAAAGAAGCGAGATGCAATTCATGATATATTTAAAAATGCTTTCTGTAATTTCAGAAATAATAAGTTTAAGCCACCATCTATATTTCTCCACATCCCACACAGCTGATCTTCTTGTCTTCATTTTCCTCCCAAATGATTGCGCTGGTCATAATGTCCTAGAGCCCTGTAACTGCTATTGAACATTCCTCAGAAAAAGGTGTCCAGTTAGTTAGTTTTGAGAATCATCAAATTCAACAAAGTGCTTTTAAAAATTATAGCACTTCACAGACTATGAAGTGGTTCCTCTTCGCTATGAATCTCCCAGACTGGAATGAACTATAAAGCTTTCTGAAATTAGTAGAGTGAAGACATTCTTTTTTTGGAACCTCTTGCAGAACTGGTGTATAATCACTTACTTTCTAACACCCAATGAAACACTAAAGTTTTGTAGAAAATGGATCATGGATGCCCTAAGGAACCATCATGATAGTATGCTTGTGTTAATGATGTTTTAGTCAAAAAATGATTTATTGTAAAATAACTTCTATAATTTCAAATCACCTCACATAGTTAACATAATTCCGATGGTTTGCATATCTATCTAATTATTACAAATGTTCAAAAACAACCTGGATACAGCAATATTTTTTACTGAAAAGCAGGATATCATAGAGTCTTAGAGTAGCACTTCTCAAACTTAATCTACATGGAAATCAACATAATGCTGATACAATTTAAATTCTGATGCAATATACTTGGTTCGAGGCTGGAGAATGTGCAGTTGTAGCATAGCATAGGCTTGTACAAACTTTTTTTTTGTTGATGGACCATATTTTCAGTATAGGAGTTGTGATGGACCATATTTTCAGTATAGGAGTTGTGTTAAGCCAGGTTAACTAGAGAAATAAAATTTGTGACACTCATAATGTTTAAAAGAGAGTTTCATATCAAGCAAACATCCCAGTGCAGTTCAGAACGATTCCATAAGTCTGATACTAGTCCATAAGTCCCTACTAAGAGTCACACAGCTTCATGCAATGATGCAGGATGCATGAAGATCACAGGCAGTGGGTGCAGAGTCTGTGGATTCAGTGGTGGTGGAACCATCACAAGACTCTGGTAGGTCTCACAGTGTGGTTAGCAAGCAAGAAGGTGAAGAAGAGAGGAGGAGTTTCCCAGTAACCTCCTAATGACTTAATCAGGCCCAATGGAAGCACCTGATTGACAGGCTAGACTCCACTCCTACATTTCAAGTTGACACAAAATTATATAACTACCATAAGAGTTTAGAACAGGAGTGATGTTCACCACCTCTGTTTATGTGGGTTGTAAGCTAAGAATGATTTCTTTAATGATTGGGTGGGGGGAGTCAAAGAACTCATGTCACTAGCAATATGAAATTCAAAGTTCAATGCTCCTAACAAGTTTTAAAAGGAATATACCCATGTTTATTCATTACACTTTGGATACAAATGCTTCAATTCTACAACAGCAAGTTTCACTAGTTGCAATAGGTCCTAAAAATCTAATATAATATGTCATGTAATATGCAATATGTATTAATTCCTACTTCCTCCTGAGTTAGTATATAAGCACTAAATCCAAGATCTGTAGCTTCAAATCAGACTTTGCTTCTTACCTATTGCACTTTACAATGCATGAGATTTAGTACCTACTGCATAAGGATGCTGTAGGAATGAGTTAATGCTACCCATATAATGGCATCTAATATATCTAAATTTCTAAAACTCAGTAAATGAGGCTATCAAAGGTTCATAGAATCAGTTCTGACTGAAAATGCCATATATGTAAGTTAGTATAGAAAATGACATATTGCTAGGATTTGGGGTTGTGTTTTGTTCAATTGTGCATAGGGTCACACTATGGGTATGGACTGAACAGGTGGCACCTAATATCAATCTAATTGAACCTTTTCTCCCTGTCTCATCCATTGTTTTATCAATATAAGCACAAAACCAAAAATTTAGAATACAAACTATATATTTTTGACAGTTCTTCTGGTGTTTAGATAGTCTGATATCTGTCTCTCATTTTGCTGAATTCTCAAAACTAAAAGAAGATTGTCAGACTCTTGAAAGACTGGCTGGTTGAAAGTATATTACCAACTATATAAAGTGCAGCTCTTTCTTCTCAAAATTGAAAAAGTCAACTTGAGTAGAGGGAATTACAATTTCTTTCCAAAAATAACCAAAAAAAGAAAACAAAAACAAAATGGTGTAGCAAGAGTTCATTTTCCAAAGCTCACATAAAATGTATACTCTTCTCTTCCTTCAACATCCTCGATGAAAACATTTAAGATTATTTTATGACCAGTTGACATTAATGACCATATGAAGGAGAAGATGGATTTCCCCCTGGAAACCACAACTATCTACTTGGGGTAGTCATTTCTTGTTAGTGTCATTGAGTCAGTTCTGATCCCTAGAGACCATGAGCTGCCTCGTCCTGCTTCATCCTCACAATTATTCCTATGCCTGAGCTCATTGGTGCTGCGATGGTATCAGTCCATCCTCTTCAGGGTCTTCCTCTTGTTTGCTGCTACACTACTTTACCAATCATGGTGTTTTTCTCCAGGGTCTAGTCTTTCTTCACAGCATACCTAAAGTTTGTAAGACGATGTCTCCCCACCCTTGCCTCTAAGGCAGTGGTTCTCAATCTTCTTAACACTACAGCCATTTAATACAGTTCCTAATATTGTGGTGACCCCACCCCAACCATAAAATTATTTTTGTTGCTACTTCATAACTGTGATTTTGCTACAGTTATGAATCAGGCAACTCCTGAGAAAGGGTTGGTGAACCCCTAAAGGGATCTGACCAACAAGTTGAGAACCACTTCTCTGTGGAGTACTATTACTTGTTTGTCATTTGGGCAGTCCATTTACATGCATCAATTTTTCTTCATTCTGCCTTAATGTCCAACTTTCCCATAAGAGTCCATTGAAAACGCCATGGCTTGCTTCAAGAGCACCCTAGTGCTCAAAGTAATATCCTTGCTTTTCAATACTATAAAAGGTTTTCTGCATCCAAGAACAACTCCCCAATTTCTCTTCACTTCCACTCTTCTCTTCTACCTCATTTTCCTGATAAAGCATTTTTTAATAAATCATTTTATTGGGGGCTCATACAACTCCCATCACGATCAATACATATATCAATTGTATGCATACCACATCTCCACACCTATTGCTATCATCACCCCAAAAACATCCTCCCTCCACTTAGGTCCCCAGTACAGCTCCCCATATTTCCCCTCCCCCACTCCCTTTTCCCCATGAATCCTTAATAATTTACACATTGTTGTTAATTTTTTTATATTGTGCTCTCCATTGTGTCCCTTCACCCACTTGCCCGCTGTCCATACTCCATGTAGTTCCCTGCAATTGGTTCTCCCCTTCCATTCCACCATCCTGATATCCCCACACAGACCACTGGTCCGGAAGGGATCATTTATCCTGAATTCCCCATGTTTCTGGCTCCTGTGTAAATCCACTGGTCTAGCCAGATTTGCAAGGTAGAACTAGGATCATGATAGTGGAATCAAGACAGTGGAATCATGATAGTGATTTAGAAAAATGATTCATTTAAAAATGTTTTATAGGAAAATGAGGGGGAAGAATGCAAGTGGAGGGGAATTGGGGAGTGGACAGTGGATGCCAGAAGGGGCAGGGAGCACTAGAGATGATTATAATGATGTATATGTAACTCTTCTTAGAAGTGATTTAAGTATGGAAGGGCATGATATGTGATTATTATATCAAGAAAAATACTTAAAAAAGAAACCAAACTTGACCTATGGTTACCATGGTTTTTGTTTAGGTTCACTGCATTCATTTTTATGGGAGCAGAGCAATTTGGAGGGGGATAACAATAATGGTTTTAGAAAAGAAAATGTATAATCAGTGGCACTGAATTATACAAATAGAAGTTGCTGACTTGGTGAATATTTTGTTCTACATACTTTTGCCAAAATTGAAAAAAAATTACATGAACAACAATGACAACAGGGAAAAGGAAAATGTGTTAAAGTTGATTGTGGTATAGAGTGTACAATCCTTCTTGATATGGTTGAACTGTATGATATGTGGGTGATGTGCCAATAAAACTTTTTAAAAAGTAGGGTTTCTGCAGCAATTTAGCTAATGTAACAATTCAATTGATCCCTTTACTGCAATTTCCATGAGCATTGATTGTGCATCCAAACAATAACACATCCTTGACAACTTCAACCTTTTCTCAGTTTATAATAATGTTACCTATTGTTCCAGTTTGAGGCCTTTGATCTTCTTTCCATTGAGTCATAGTCCATAAATAAAGCCTGTATTCCTTGATGCTCAGCTAGTGCATCAAGTAACCCTCACTTTCAGTGAATAAATTCTATTCTCTGCATATGATGGGCTGTTAGTAACCCTTCTTCCAATCCTTGTGCTGCTTTGCTCTCCATTTACTTCAGTTTTTTCAATGATTTCCACACCTAACAGATTAATGATGATAAGAAGATTCAACCCTTTCTCACACCTTTCCTGATTTTAAATCTTCTTCTATTGGCACAATCTTGTTCTGCTTGTATATGCCTCTTATTAAGGTGACCAGACATTCCATTTTTTAACAATTTAAAAATGTCCCCTGGGATTTTAAAATTAAAATAAATATATTACAATACTGCTTTTGCATTCTATGAAAAATTTTGTTGCTCCATATAGACCAAAATTTTAGTCAAGAACTCCCACCCTAACCCCCAGCCAAGGGTGTGCCACTTAAAATCTGGTTCTCGATTCACGTACAAGGTCCACCAAAGCACAATGAAGTGGCCTGGCATCCCCATTCTTCTCAAGGCTAGCCACAGTTTGATATGATCCACACAGTTGAACACTTCAGCATAGTCAATAAAACACAAGTAAACATCTCTCTGGCGTTCTGCTCTTGCAACCATGATCCATCTGACATAAGTAAGGATATATCCCTTGTTTCAAGTCCTCTTCTGAATTCAGAGAGCTGACCTCAGAGAGCTGCCTTTCACGATACTGTTGTAACCATTGTGAGAAGAGCTTCAATATAATTTCTCTTGCCTGTGATATCACTGATATTGGTCCACAGTTAGCGCATTCTGCTGAGACCCTTTTCTTTAGAATGGGTACCAATATGGAATAGTTTCCAGTAAGTTGGACAAACCGCTGTCTTCCCAATGTCTTGACATACACAAATAAGTGCACCAGTGCTTCATCATCTTCTTGAGACATTTCAATTCATATCTCATCGATTCCGGGAGCCAAGTGTTTGGTGAATGCTTTCAGTGCACTTGACCTTCTTTCTTCAGCAACTTGGACTCTTGCTCATTCCCTTCCTTCTGAAATGGTAGACCATGATTGTGTGTTCTTTCCATTTCTTTGGAGAGTTTTTGAATAATTCAATATTTTGTCTAATGATTCATAAATCAGAGGGATCACTAACCCAGCCAGGACTTAAGTGTATAAGGATAGTGCTTGTGTCCTTAACACCTAAAATGATTTTAGCCCCTTAAGCTATCAGGAAAATATTTTAGAGTATGAGTTTTAATTGCCTACTTATCTAATTCCAAAGTGAGAAGCAATTTGTTGATAAACTCATTATAGTATCATACAGAAAATTTTACACACTAAACACAGTCTTGTATAAGGTATATACTTTAGTAACAGGGTTGTGCTTATCTTTAAAATCAAAATAGAATTTAATTATCATAGGCAATCAAATATATACTATATATATTCATATACACACATACTTATTTATGATATGTTTTTGGCTAGTCTGTAGTCTGAGTCTGGCTTGATGTATAGCTTTTAATAATCATACTGCTTATTATATACTGTCCATGAATGAAATGTACCAAAAATAAGGACATTTCTAACACAGGAAAAAAACCCATGTGTACAAGAGATTCTCCTTACAAAAATGTACAAATATGGCAGGTCAATCACAGAGACACATTGAAAAACACTAAAAAAATCTTCCAAAGATGAAAAATAGATCCCATCCACCTTACCATGTATTCAGTTGAATAAACAGAAACTACCAAGCTTATAAAAGGCCTATGGCACTAGAATATCTACTTAAACTATACACAGAATATAAAATAGGACAGAGCAAAAGGAAAAAAATGTGAACTGTGCACTGGGTGACAGGTGATTTAAGCAAATTATCATTATCTGGTACAAGACAATAATATATTTGTATGCTAAATGCTTTTCAATTGGACAGAAATGCCTCTCAATGGCATCAGTAAGTCTATATGAAAGTACAATGCTGCACAACATTTCAGTCCTTTAATTATGCTGGTTGACATCCAAAGCTGCAATTGCTCATCATGCCATGGAAGACTGGAGGGAGAGGCGTGTGAACAGATGGACAGAAATCTCTATTCTGTGCTCTGCTGGCTGCTGTTCAGTGAATGGCAGTACGCTAATAAAGTGCTCAGAGTCCTTCTTCCTCCATCTGCTCTTAATAAAAATAAATGAGGCTCAGAAGCAAGCACAAACTTTGGGAGTCTTTTTGTGAGACTCAGCAACAGTGCACAAGCAAGCAGGTAGGTTGATAAGGTGACCCTTTACAGGTGTGACAGCCCTGCAGTGGTGGCGACCCTGTCTGCCAGATCCAGGGTCCTGTGCTGCTCTCCTTCTTTTCTGGCTACTTATCTTGAGAAATTATCACGCATGGACAACCTTAATAGCCTCTCAGCCCCATTGTTCCATGGCAAGGAATGAAATTGGATTAGTGCTGCTCAGTTTAGTGAGCAGGGACTTTATGGTTCTCTTATGTTTAGGGAAATAAATGTTTATGAAGCTTCTCTTACAGTGCACAAGTGTGCAGCACATGTCATTAATACTGTCTTGAGCTGCTATTACAAGGTTTTGATTGTGCCCCCCTCCTTCTCTCTAGGGCAGGCAGTTACACACACTTTCTCTCTAGGCAGAAACTAGACTTACAGAGGAAAATAGAAATAACAATTTCTATATTAAACCATGTCCCGACTTAGGACAGAGGATTCTAGTCTCCTTCTTCAGAAGAAAATTTTCAATTGCCAAAGAAGGCAGTGCATTGAGGGGTCATTAAATATATCTAGAAAGGAGGAGGTTGAAACTTGGGTAAAAAGCATTCCTCCAAAATAAAATGTTGCAAGTCCCCATAGTAGAGTATTTAGGGGAATTTCTGTTTTAGATCTGCAGTTTTGAAATGTTCTTTCTTCCAGAGATCCTCCTTGGAGTTTAATGAAGAGTTACAAAGATGCCTTAATGGGGATCCAAAGGTAGGGACTTTAGCTCTTCAGTGGGGATAATAATTCTTTAATTAGCATTTATCTCTTTGCACTCTGGAAATAAAGTGCTGAATTAGTACAAAAGTGATATAAATGGGTGAGAGTTACAGGGAGAGAGCTATACACTCAATATATAGGAAAACTGCAATATCCAGATTTTTCCAAATATGCGTTAGATGCGAGTCCCTTTCACTCTGCATTGCCATATCACTCTGACTCATAGCGACACTGCAGAAGAGAATAGAGCTGCTCACCTGAGCTTGCAACACTCTAGTCTTTCACAAACATTGTGTCATTTTATTCTTGAGTCATGGCTGGTAGATTCCAACCATCAACCTTAAGCGAGCAGATGTGCAGGTAGTACCCGAAATGGGAAGACAAAAAGTCTAGCTGTACAGTATATTCATCATCAGGCTGCTACTCACAGGTCGGGGCTATAAGTGCACCAGCCACTTCTCAGAAGACAGATTCACCTGGAGTTTATAATCAAGGGAAGCCCAAACCTGTTCTATTCTATCCTTTGGGGAATATAAGTCAGAATAGACTTGGTAGCAGTGTGTCAAACTGTAAAATGTACATTTGCTTTCCAAAGCCTGTGTGGTTTCTGATACAGAATCACTGTAGGAGACTTGCGGTGTGCCAACTGCTTTCTATTAGTGCTAATATATTTGAAAATGTTGAGTCTTCACTGATGTATGTAATTATTTACACTAAAATGAATTCTTACTGGTATAGGGTATCCCCTGATCCAATATGACCTTTGTCTTTACAAAAAAGCGAGAGAGGAGATACAGGCAAAGTCGATTCTTGGGAGGCAAGGCAAAGATAGTAAATAAATTATAGGTATCCTGCTATAAGCAGATAACCTTGTAACTCCTGGAAGATGAAAAAGACAAGAAAGAATATTTCTCTAGAGTATTCAGAGAAAGCATGGCCCTTTGAAAACAGTGGAATCAGGCTCCAAGCCTCACGAACTGTGATGCAATAACTTTATGTTGTTTTAAACCACCCAGTTTAGAGTTCATTGTAAGACTAGACTTAGAAAATCAGCCATTGATTGTGCATCAAAGTAAAACCAAACCCTCAGAAACTTCTATGTTTTCTCCATTTAACATGATGATTTTTATTGATCCAGTTGTGAGGATGTTTGCTTTCTTAGGGTGAAGTATAACTCAGACTGAAGTCTATACTCCTTGATTTTATTAAGGATCTGTTTAGTTACCATTGAAGGAAACCAAGTGATGAGATGTGGAGAAAAAGATAACTGTTGTCTAGTACAGGACAGGACTTAAACACTGAGATTGAGTCCAGGGGGAATTCAGGTCCATAATACTGAAACTTCCTTGAGAGAAGACAAGAAAACTCAGTGGTCTTTCAAAATAAAGCCATCATAGTGTTCATATTCTATAATCTTAACACATATGCACAGTGCTGAATTTTCAATGGAATTTGGTGTTTCTGTGCCACTGGACTATTTTATTGTGTATGTACGCTCATATGCACATATGAAATAAGTTGAAAATATTACAATATTCAAACTATAAAAGCTTATATTTTAGATGAGTACAGTCTAAATCTTTTTTTAATATGCCCTTCAAATATAAATCTTTTTTTTCCTCAAAGTATGTAGCAATCAACAAACTGGCATAATATCTATTAAGTATTTGAAAGTGGATTACTAGGAAGTCATGTGATTTTTACTTAGCTACTGATCTAAAATTGATGGCCCAGAAAGAACAAGTGGACCTGAGCGAGGAAGATCTGGTGAGAGTCTTCATTGTCTCTCCCCACAGATGTAGTCAGTTTGATTTCTCTCTATTCCATCTTGAGATATCCACACAGTTAGTTGCCTTTTGTGTTGTGGCAAAGGGTACCTGCTATGAATAAGTCATTGGTCTTGCAAAATTCAATCATTCAAACTCCAGTTTTGCTTCTATCACCATGACCATGTGTTCCAACTACTGTACCTTCCTGCTTGTTTCTAACTTTGTTTCCAATTACTGTACTGAAGAAAAGCATCCAAACCATACTAAAAGCATTAACTCAAACAAGGATCCAGGAATTGACAGAATACCAATAGAAATGTTTCCACAACTAATGAAGCACTGGAAGAACTCATTTCTCTATGCCACAAAATTTTGAAGACAGCTTCTTGAACAACTTGATTGGAACAAATTGATTGGAATAAATCAATATGCATATCCATTCCAAAGAAAATAACCCAACAGAATGTGCAAATTATAAAACATGATCTTCATATCACATGCAAGATCTTACAACAATGGTTGCAGCAATATTTTGACAGGCAGATGTCAGAGGTTCTGGTTGGTTCAGAGGTTCAGAAGAAGATGTGGAACCAAAGATATCATTGTTGACAACATATGGACCTTGGCTGAAAGCAAACAATTCCAGAAAAAATGTTTAACTGTGTCTCATTGAGCACACAAAGATATTAGACTATGTGAATCGTAGCAATTCTAGTACATGTCACTGTGCTCATGTGGAACTTGTACGTGGATCATGAAAGAGTTGTGCTAATAAAACAAAGGAATAGTGTTCCTTTGGTTTAAAATGAGGGAAGGCATGTGTCAGGTTTTATCCTCTTTCCATATTTATTCAATCTGTATGTGGAAGAAATAATCAGAGAAGCTGAATTATATGAAGAAGAATGTAGCATCAGGAATGGAGGAAAACTGATCAGCAATGTATGATGTGCAGATGACACAACATTGCTTTCTGAAGGGAGGCATGTGCTGGTGAAGATCAAGGATTGCAATCTTCAGAATGGATTACAATTCAATGTAAAACAGACCCAAATCTTCACAATTGGATCACTAGGTGGCATCAAGATACATGAAAAGAGATTAGTTGTCAAGGGGCTTCTCTTTGCTTGAAACCACTGTCAATGCTCATGAAAATAGCAGTCAAGAGATAAAACTATGCACAGCCTTGGTAATTCTGCTCAGTGAAACCTCTTTAAAGTGTTGAAAAAAATGTTACCTTGAGAGTGAAGATGTGCTTGACCCAAGCCATGGTATATTCATTCAGTCACCTCATTTGCATGTGAAAGTTTAACATTGAATAACAATGCTAAAGGAAACTGATGCATTTGAACCATGGTGTGGGCAAAGAACATTGGAAGCACCATGAACACAAAACAAACAAACAAACAAATGAACTACAGCAACACAAGTTTTGAGAGGAATATGGCCGGAGAGACATTAGAGGCTAGGATGGCAAGACCTTGTGCCACTTATTTTGGATATGTTATCAGGAGAGACTTATCCATGGAGGCCATGTGCTTGGTAAAATGGCGGGGAAGTGAAAGAACTGAAAGCTTGAGCTAGGTTGACGCAGTGACTGCAGCTAGGGGCTCAAACACCAGAACAATGATGAGGAGGGGCAGAGCAGGGCAAGGTAGTGTTTTGTTAGACATGGAGTCACTGTGAGTTGGAATCAACTTGGTGATGCCTAACAACAACAAATAAAAGAAAAAAATGGGAAAATGAAACTAAGTAAAAAAGCAGCCATAAGTACATTTAGGATAGTACACTTCCTACAGCTTGAGTATATATGGTTTGAAACAGCTGAGCTAGCAAAGCAAGAAAACTGAAATAACTATTGTCAGGCTTGACATTAGAGCCTAATTGCAATTTCTCAATATGGCATCACAACCTGGAAAAAGATGAGGGAAGTAACTCTGCACATGCTTGATAGCTGACTTCCACCCTGACTTCCTCAGCCATCCCAAAGCTGGTTATTTATTAATAGCTAAATACAAAATTTTGAATTTGAGGAGGCATCCAACTGTGCAAAATCCCACAAAGGGGACATGATGATTATTTTTCCCATTATGTTTCCATGTAAATATTGAAGCCATTTCCAATGAATGCTATTCAGCTTGGACATAACTTTGTTTCCTATTTACTGATATCTAAAGACTGAGTCATGTGTTTGCTTTTGTACCATTATATTGTTATGATGGGCACACACACACAGTCCCTCTATGGAGACTGTTAGAAATAAACCCTAGGTTGATATAAATATTAATCAACGTAGAATTAGATGAGCTTGTATATGTGCACACAGCTAGAAAATAAATATTTCCCATTGGATATGATTAGTAGATATTATATAAGTTAATATTTATACACATTGGCTTTGAACATATTAAAGCAATGAGCTAACATGAAAAATACATGAAAAAACATATTTACCTTCTAATTGTATAGATATAATGAACTTATTTACCACCTAAATCACAGACTTAAAAAAAAAAACTTACAGAATCAGAATAATAAAACTCACATCGTGAAGTTGCTGTGAATGTCAAACTACATGATATAAGCCATGTGCTCAGCATGATACTGTCAAAGAGAATCTAGTTAATAAATGATTGCTGTAATTCTAGCTTGGTAGGAAAATTACAAAGAATTTGATCAGATAGAAACGCTCTTATTCTTACCCCTTTATAAATTGGAATGTAAAAACTGTAAGATCTCGTTTCCTCCTGTGCTATTTCATAAGAGATACATTCTTACGAACTAAAATAATTGTGAAGGAAAATATTCATCATAAATTGATGAAGATTGACAATTAAACACATTAATGAAATATTCAGAGGGCAGCAAGACTGAATAAAATCATGAATATGATGTGATATGACCTATTACTTTCAGTTTAGAACTTTTTTCTAAGAGGACTGAGGATGCATCCCTAAGGGCAGTTCTCCTTGTTCTAAATGGCTAGGAAGAAGACCCATCAGGAAAGCTTCTTTCTTTAAAAATGACCATCCATCTACTGAGGGCTACCACACACACAAATCCACTCTCGTTGAGTAGATGATAACTCACAAATACCCTATACTACAGAGTAGAATTACTTCTTATAATAACAGACAACCTCATCTTTGTCTTGCACAGCAATTCGTGTGTTTCCACAGCCAACTTCACAGTTAACAGTCCAAAGCTTAACTTACTGCACCAGCAGGACTTTTGACTCAAAGCTACAATGACAGAGATAACACTTTTTTTATGATCCTAACTACCTTCAGGGAGAAGTAGACTTAGTAATATTGCCTCAAAGAAAACAAATCTCAGAAGGAAAGAAAATATTTTGGACTAGTATGTGTGAGTTCTACTCTGATATGCATTACCAGAAACCTACAAGAATGAACATATCTTTTTCTAAAAAGTTTAGGTACTGTGATTGAGGTCCAAGTTTATAGAGAACTGATCTCTTGGGTGCTGTCATGTGTGAATGAATTTGAAAAAAAAACACATTAGACTTATGGATTGCAGCAAATAAATATCCAAATATGAGATTCAGTATCATTGTGGTCTGCAATTTTAAGTAAGCTATTTGAAAAGCACACACACGTACACTATGGGCTGTGTCTATTTTCACCACTGAAGAGATTTCTCACGTCTTAGCTCCAAGTCTTTAGGCTACTTCTCATTGTACTTGATAATAACTTGATATTACCTCATAGGACCGGACCCTTTGTGCAGGTCCACTAATCATTTGCAGCTGCACTTTGACCAAAAGTTCCATTGAGATGGTAAATTCTATTTAAAAAATTCTATGTCTCAAAGCACTTGCTAAGGTGAATTGATATTTTGAAGATGAAGAAATGTGTACACTGATTGGCAATATAAAGTTAACTCCTTTTGTGTTGATGGACCAGTAAGAAAGAATCAACCCAGGGATCGATATATTGATTAGCATAACACTAGATTATTAGGCAGAAATCAGAGAATTAGGGAGATTGACAATTAATGTTCTATACAGTAGTGAAGGCTTTTGGAATAGGTTCAAACAGTATAGGATGGACCAATCATAACCCATCTGTTAGGAGCTCAAGAGGAATCTTCTATTAGTCAATCATTCATAGACATAGACAGTATATTTACTACTGACTGCATTACAGGTACAATGTTAGGCAAAGCATTAGCATCGTTAGTTTCAGGACAAAATATCTACAAACGCGTAGGAGGATTACATACCACAGGGATACACTTTAGGAAATGTTATCTAATATATCATACTTTCAATAATCTTTCATTTCATCTAATGAAATGAGTCACACTTCCTATGCCCTCTTCATTGCTCCATCTTCTCCTCACACAAACATTCAACACTCACTCAACTTATTTGTTCTCCAAAAAAGATTTGTGGAGCAGTCCTTTTATGGGAAAACTTATGATATTCTGAGCACTGTGTATATAAATGAATATCCAATTATCATAATTCTCAAGTCCTGAAGATTATATATAAAATTATATATATATGCAAAAAGCCAACAGTCCATTTGAAAACAAATCATTTGAATATATAATTGGCACCTCTCATATTTTGCTGCATATCTTATATGTGACTCCTATACTAGTCAGAAATCCTTCATTGTCAACTGATTAAAGAAAGACAAATATCTTTAAACATAAAAAATATTTCTTGGTTTAAGAATTTACTGTCCAGTTGCAGTCTAACTTTACATATGGGTGGGGCTCTAGGTGTACAAACAATCCCTCAAAAATATTTTCCCCTTCACAATCCAAGTCTCTAATTGTCTTCACTTCCCTAACAGGCTTTTTCCAACCAGTATGTAAAATAGCTGCAAGTAAAAATATCTTCAAATTTCAGAAACCTAACGATAAAGATACATTATTTCTCCCAGTATTTGCAGGCAAAGTCAGGAAATCATCTAATTAACCTTGCTGTATTAATGAGACATCTCTGTAGCATTCCTGTTGACAGACTCTGATGAGCTGACTTGGGTTATTCATGCTCTTCTCTGGCTGCAGTGTGTCTGCAGGAAGAGAGTGGAGCATAAAGAGAGCAGGGATCATTCTCAACATATACACAGGACTGTGCGATTATGAAGAAGCCTTCAGAGATACCAGAAAATAAAAGTGCATAACTTTTAACAGTGCATATATTTCAAATCTGAAATCATTTTCTGCTGACGCAATTCTTATTCATAGCAACTCCACGCTTCTCAAAACAAAACTATATAGGATTAAATGGCTAATTTTAAAAAAATCAAATATCAAACCTTTCTTCTGAGAGATGTCTGGACTTCAGCTGCCATTATTTTTATAAAGGTTCTCTCTACCTCTCCCATGTACATATGTGTGTATATATTTATAGGTTGATATTTCTCTATACAGAGATATGCACAAATATGTACTTATGTTTAAATAATTAAAACATGCTTTCCTCCCCCATCCTCCCAAGCATTCCCTCTACCCTTCAGGTACTTCCTAAGTGCAGCTATGATAAATTCTTTTATATGGTGATGTGACTTAAAATATGAGCATAGTACATTTACAAAAACACTTCCAAGGAAAATGAGTACTTGCTAAACAAATAGAGAAGGCACATGCTATTTGAGCATATGCCATGCTCAAACTTATACAGACTACTTATATGGGGATAAAAAGGTATTGCTACTAGGATTTTAGTTCATACATTTATATGAATCTCTATTCAAACTAAATGAAATTAAACTTGTCTCTGTGATCAGTGAATGGTCGCAGACAAATTCTTTAAGTAATACATCAGTCTCAGTTTGCGATAGCTAGATTTTATGTCAACTAAACACACCCCTGTGAAAGTAGATGTAGAGTCCAAGGTATTCATCAGATCACAGACTGATGACACATCCTTGGATGGGTGGCCTTTTGGATGAGTCTGAGAGAGACCCTATGCAAAATAAAGCGTTCTGTTGCCCGCTCACCTTCTGCTCGATATGCATCTTATGCTTGGTTCATCAGTCTCCTGCTCCATCACCTATAGGAGCCTTCAGAAGACTTCAACAGACTTCATTTAACTCTGCATCCATCAGCCTGCTTCATGTTTCTGCTTCCTGCATGTCAGCTACAAAATTCAGGTGAAGCCTGCAGTTTACTTCTGGTCCATGAACTGGAGCCCGACTGGTCTTCAACAACTGTGTAAAGCATTTCTTGATATGAGTCTCTCTATGCGTATACCTACAAGTGTTTTTGGTTTCTCTAGATAATCAAACCTAACACATCATCTTTTTAGGGTATGACCAAAGAGGGTGTAATCAGCACAGCGGCTACTATTGGGCTAGCTAGTTTAGTTCAAGGCAGAGAGGTAGATCAGAAGGTCACAGAAACTGCTTCTTGAAATTCCAGAGAGATAAGCTTGAGGGGTTTTATGAAGGACACGGAATGATAACTGGGGCTTATTAAAAATAATTTTAAGTAAATTAAAAATTGCAGTGAAGAGAGAAGTCAGAAAAGTTGTGCTGAGAATGTTTTTGTTGCCATTTTTGTTTTTTTCATCTTCATCCCAAACTAGCTTATTTTTCAAGGATAACAAGACCTGTCCTATGAGAATCTTGGGGGGGGGGTGGTGGATCTTGCTCAAATCTAATAAAAGATATTTGTTTATGTATATTTACCTCTGCTGCAAACCTATCTGTGAATTTGGTACAGCATACAAATGAAAAGTTATGAGACATTCTTAGATATAACCAAACCCCTTAAAGGAATGAGCTACTCAGCCTAGGCATCAGGATCTTCCTCCCAGGGAACCTCAGAGGCAGCTGGTATAACTTTGTTCACAAAGACCATATTCAAGATCCGAAGTTTCTTTTTATTGGCTGAGGTGGAGTCCATACTGAAGGCCATAATCTGATTTTCATTAACAGTGCTTCAAATCCTTTTCACTTTTGGTAAGCAAGTGTATATTATCTGCATATTCAGATAATTAGTAAATCTTTCTCTATGCTTGATGCAGTGGTTTTCTTAAAATTTCCCAAATTCTGACATAATTCTGTAGCTATGTATTCATAGATATCTTATTTATGGCAAATATCTTTTATATCATCCCTATTAATATCCCAGCAACTATGTCACAGGAATACATCCATCTTAAAATTCATCTTAAAATTAATATGAATTATGATTTATCATTTTTAGGGGACATGATGATGCATCTTTATATTTAACAAGGCAAAATTTATGACCCAGACCATACTAGAAGGAGAGCAAAGTCACAGAGCTTACAGCATGGTCCAAGATTTTAACCTTTTTCCCTGTTTCTTTCATCTCATTACTTTTGTGAGAAATGTAATTTAATAATTTTCTCCCAAAAGCTAGGTTCTTGTTAAAGCTAAAACTATCAAGGCCTTAGCTTTTAACAACAACGACTGTGTGCTCAAGCCTTAGACTGACCAGTGTTGGCATATTTAAAACTCTTAGAGATTTCAGGATAGGTACTTTACAGAACAATACTTTTACTTAACCAAGAAGAGCGAGGGAAGAAATGACTAAAGTACTCTTCTGTGATCCAAGGTTATTTGCTCAAAACCACTGTCAAGCTGTGGGAGAAAGATGTGACAGATGTTAGATTTGTCCTCTGTATGTCACAGTCATCATCTGTAAAGGCAAACATCCTTGGAAACCCTATTTGTCACTTCTACTCTCTCCCATAGATAGGGCTATTATGCGTCAGAATCAAGGGAAGAGAAACAAGTTTGGTGTTTTTGTTTTATATTAAGAACCCGTAGACCTATTTGAAATCTCAAAAATACAAAATAATGCCTTCCACAGGCTTTAGCTTACATTCTTCAGGCTTGTTCCTTTTTGGAAGTCACTGATTTTTCTTACTCAGAAGTGATTAACTACTTAAATATAATGCTGTTGTATTCTAGTCTGTTGACTGTCAGTATAATCTTTTGTACCCTTTGACAAATTTTTGAGAGGGCCTCAATTTGGGTATTACACATCCAAATGGAGCCAATCAATATCTAAATTGCTGGAGTGACAAGTGAACATAGAAAGTTGTTTAGGAATAAACATGATAATTAATGACAATCAATGGGACAGTTTAGTCAAGTACGTCTAAAAGAGCATAGCTTTTACTAATAAGCATTTGTCAAACTATATTTCTCAGCAAACTGATTTTCTTTAGGGTGTTATTAATAACCTAATTTTAACAAAACCATTGTCAAAGAAAGAAAACATAAAATACAGCTTCCCAAGAATGCTGTTCCCAATGAAATGGTACCTGCTTCTGAGGAAAAACTATAGAATTACTGACAAGACCATTAATACACAGACATTCTACATGCATAACACTCATCATCTCAGAGGGGTGGAGGGAAGTTCTTTCCTTAGTCTGTTCTCTCTCTCTCTCTCTCTCTCTCTCTCTCTCTCTCTCTCACACACACACACACACACACACACACACACACACCCTAAATGGCAGACTTGCTAGAGTCACATTGTGCATCCTTCTAATCTACAGTGTTTAGAACTTTGAACTTAAAAATACTTTTAAATAAAAATAGTACAGAAATAAAAGGCATGCCATAAAATGAATTGAGTCTAATTGGTCTTAATTAGAGATCAGTAGTACACTGAAGTGAAATTATCCATGAATTATTTACATTTTTCCCATAATGAAAGACATTTATGTATGTGTTTCTTTTTATGTCATCTATTTTTTGACTAATGGATTTTTCACTATACATTAAATTCCAGCTATTTGATCAAAGTCTTTCTTTGAAGCATTTTTTTTCACATTTATGATAGCTTGTTCCAGTTAGTACTTTAAGGAACAATTTATTTTCAACATCCTTAATGTTAGCACAGGATTTAAGATTTGAATAATTTGGCTTTTTAAAATGCATCTTGACTAATGTTAGACATCAAGGAAGGGCTCTTTGAGTCCAAATGTATTTTGCTGGTTTCTTATAGAGTCAATGCAGTGAATAACAATTGCAAGCCTAATCATTCAAAAGCAATCAAAATTTCCTTTTAGTTCCATTTTTATCACTCCAAAACTTGATATCCTTTTTCAGGTAAAATAGCTAGTTTGTTATTTTCTGTAATGGTTTTGAATGTATGATAACTAAATTCTCAGGATCAAATTATGGAATATGATTCATGCCCCAAAGAGATAAATATTGGCTAGAGATAAGTTCAAATCTACCCCTCATGGGGTTGCTGAGTTGACTCAAAAGGCAACTTATAGATATGTGTCTACATAACAATATTTTTGTAAGCTCACAATAGCCCACAGAACTTATCATATCTAGAAAGGAGATTCAGAAAAGAAGTGTAATTTGGCTGAAAGAAAGGTTAGACCTTGTCAGACATAATTCTACTCTTCAACTTAGACTCAATTCTGAGACTATCTGTTGTCCCCTCTGCACATTTTAACTCTG
This sequence comes from Nesogale talazaci, assembly GCA_004026705.1. NCBI lineage: Eukaryota > Metazoa > Chordata > Mammalia > Afrosoricida > Tenrecidae > Nesogale > Nesogale talazaci. Next base: position 46,193 of record PVJH01015081.1, read on the forward strand.
CAACAACCACACAGAATTTACAGGTCAAATAGCAGATATACCAAACTGGTTGTCATCAAGCACATTTACTTATATGGAATTCATAGGACAGGCTAGAACTGTATCAGGGCTTTCCAAGTTACCTTTAACGAAGCAGCCTAAGTCTTTCTCCCATGGGGAGACCGATGGATTCAAACCATCAACCTTTCAGTTACCAGACACACTCTAAACCTTCGCCACCAAGTTGACTCCTTCACAGACCATAATCACAGGTGAAATGTTTTATTAGGAAAGGAAGGAGGAATCAGTACTAACTTATTTTAAAGTTGAAAGTAACAAGATTAGGATCCGTGCTTGTAAGCAAGCAGGCAACGGCTGAAAGTTTCTCACAAAATAAACTGCCCATCCCTCCTTTCTTTAGACTAAACACACACACACACACACACACATCTCCTCTCTCTCTCTCTCTCTCTCTCTCTCTCTCTCTCTCTGCCTGTGCAGAACGCCTCTCATATGCCTCGCATGTGCTTCTATAGCCCTCAAAAGAAAGTCTGCTCTCAAGTTCCCCGGGAGAGGTTCCTCAAAGACCCATCAGGACAGGCTTCTCTTGTGTCCTTTAGCTTCACTGACAAGAGTCAAGGCAGGCTAAAGAACTCTGTACTGATCTTGCTCCGACGAATACCACTCGCTGGTCTATTTTGCTGCAGTCATTCCGGTATTCCAGCTTACCTTGTCTCCCTGAGCTCCGACGTTCTTATTACAGGAACCATTATGCAGAGAACGGCCTCTGCTCCTGTGGTTCTCAACCTGGGGGTCGCAACCTCTTTGCACGTCAAAGAACCATTTCACAGGGGTTATGTAAGCCCATCGGAAAACACATCTCCAGGTGGGTCCTTCCGCATGCAGATGTGCCCACCAAGGAGTACCTGGCACGAAGACTGTTACTCCTGCTACACCATGCTTCAAGACAAAATTTCAATTAAGTGTAATTAGAAATAACTCACTATACTTTATGTTCAACTTGTAACAATGGAAATACACCCCACCCTATCAGATATTTTCATTATAATTCATAACAGTAACAAAATTACAGTTATGAAGCAACTACAAAAATAATATTATGGTTGGGGGTCACCACAACATGAAGAACTATAGGAAAGGGTTGTGGCATGAGGAAGGTTGAGAACCACTGATCTACTCCAAAATCTTTGTAATGATAGACAAGTGCTTTCTTAACACCTCTGTGGGATGGCTCTTTATAAAGGAAAGTGACTTAGTACTATTGGGAAAAATTTATGCACACAACTTTGATAATAAATAGTCACTCTCGTAGTAAAGTGGTCAGTCTCTCACTAATGGATCCATCCATTTAAATTGTTGCAGTTGTTAAATGCTCTCCAATCGGTTTCAACTCATAAAGGCCTTATGGATAACAGAGTAAAATGTTGCCTGTTCTATGACCTCTTCAGAATAATTCCTAAACTTAAGCCATAATTGCAGTCAGTTCCAAAACCATTTTCTTGTATTGCTCTCTTTTTTTTTTTGCTGATTCTCTTTCATGCCTGATTTTTTTTCTAGTGACCTGATAACATGTCCAAAGTACATGAGATGATGAATCACCATCCTTAACAAGGAGAGGCCTTCTAGATGTACTTCTTCCAACACAGAGTTGTCAGTTCTTCTTACTTTACTTGAGATTTTTTTTTTACTTGAGGTTTACTTGAGCTTTTTTTACCATAATTCACAGCAATCGATTATTTCTCAATAGTCTATATTTTTGATACTCTATATATCTAATAATTAAAAGTACCAGGGACTGGTTCAACTAAACCCTTATCTTAAAAGTTATATCTGTAATTTTTAACACTTAAATGAGATATTTTGCAATACATTTAGCCACTGAAATATATTATTTGACATCCTAAATGCTGCTTCATAAACACTCGATTGTGGATTCATATAAAATTAAATCCTGGACAAGTTTAATATTTTCTCCATTTATCATGATACCGTCTATTGTTCCATTTTTGAGGAATTCTATTTTTTTACATTGAGTTTCAATCCATATTGAAGGCCATAGTACTTGGTTTTCTTTTTTTTTTGGAGGGGGGGCACCACTGCTCTCTGGTGGTGGGAGTAGGAGGCCAAGCCTCATTGCTGGAATTGAACCTCCGTCCCAGTGGGCTGCAGTCCTGTGCACAACCACTACACCACCAGGGCTCAGCCCAGTACTTGGTTTTCATCAGTAAAAGTCAAATTCTTCAAATCCTTTGACCTTCAGAAAGCAAAGTTGTGCCATCTACATATTACAATTGTAAATGAGTCTTCCTCTGACCCTGATGCTGTGTTCTTATTCTTGTCCAAACTCTTGAATTATTTTCTCAGCATACATATTGATTGGATACAGTTAAAGGATACAACCCTGACCTATAGTTTTCTTGATTTCAAACAAGACCATGTACTCTAGTTCTGTTAAAATAACTGTTTCCTAGTTATATACAGGTTCCCCATGAACAGTATTAAAGATTTTGAAATTTGCATTTTCCCAAGGTATCCATAGCTTATCTTGATCCAGATAATCATATGCCTTTGCATACTTCATAAAACACCAATAAACATTTCTAGTATTCTCTGTTTTCAGCCAAGAATCATCTGATATCAGCAAACCATGTTTCATGCCATCTTGTGAATCTGGCTTGAAATTCTGGCAGTTGCTTTTTGATGTATGGCTGCAATAACTTAAATTTATCTTTAGTGATGCTTACTTGTATGCAATATTGATTGCATAGTGTGATGAATGAATTCTGCCTTCTTTCACATCATCTCTTTTGGAAAGATTAGAAATAAGGATTACTTCGAGTTGGTTGGACAGGTATCTTTCTTTCAAATCTCTTGGTGAGAGGAGTGAGCACTTTCAGAATATCTCAGTATGTTAATAAGACTTCCTCCAACCCAAATGCTGTATGCTTCATATCTCTCAGCTTCTCAGATTATTTGCTCAATATTGAATGGTGTGGGGAAGAATACAAACTTGAAGCAAACCTTCCTGGTCTGAAACCATGCAGTATCTCCTTTTTCTGCTCAATGGACTGTCTCTTGATTTACATATAGTTTCCACATGAACACAGAATATTTAATTCTGGAATTAATTTGTGGTGAATTCCTTTGCATAGTCAATAAATCACAAGTAAGCATCTTCCTAGTTGTGCTGCTTTGGGTGGATGAATTATATTCATAGACACTCATATGTGTATAGGAAAGAGCTTTATATAAAAGAGCAATTGTATATTGAGGAAATGTCCCAGGCCCAGCCTGGTTCAGATTAAGTCCAAAGAGCAGTATTAGCCCAAATATCCAATATCACGCTATAAATTCCTCTCCAGACTCACGCAAAACATGTAAGGATGCTGACTGCATCCTTATACAGGTCAGTGAGTAGAAAGTCTTGTGGATCTAATGGCAGTGGAAGCACCTCAGTGCTGACATGGCTCCTCCAGCTCCAGGGCTTTAGTGTAGTCCCATGTGTCTTGTCAGCAGGAAGACCAAGTAGAGGGTGCATTTATCTGGCTTTCAGTGAGCTATGGTTTTTATCTCTGTGGCACCCCCAATGAAATCGTTAAGCTGTGACCAGATTGACAAGGTAGACTCCATCCCTTTGCAAGCTGACGGGAGATTATGTAACTGCTACCCTAGTACTCTATGTTTTCATTCAAGATCACCTGACATTAATAATATCCCTCAGTCCATGTCCTCTTCTGGATTTAGTTTGAAATTTCAACAGTTACCTGTTATTGATCTGCTGCAAACACTTTTAAGCCACATTTACCAATATTTTACTTGCATGCACTATTAATAACATTGATTGATGTGTTTTCCATTTTGTTGGATGATTTTTCTTTGGAATGGGCTCAGCCATGGATATTTTCCAATAGGTTGGACAGCTACTTATCTTGGCATATCTTGGCATAGACTTCTGAGTTCTCCCAATACTACATTAGTTTGTTGAAACATTTCAATTGCATTTCACCAATTGCAGAAAAGGTCTTTTTCAGTAGTGTCTTCAGTGCAGTTTGAATTGCTTCTTTAAATACCAGGAATTCTTCATCATCTGCTAACTCTTAAAACAGTTGAATACTGATCAATTCGTTTTCATTCAGCGATTCCTTCCATCATATTTAGATGATTCCTGCACCATTAAATATTTTTCTTATATTCAATATCACAACTTTAAGTGTGCTTCCTTCCCCTCCCCTTTAGTTTTTCCCCCCTTGATATATGCTGGTATTCATTTCAGTGTTTTATTTTGACCCTTTCTTTTTAATGATGCATTTCTTTATTAGTGCATGATATTCTAGCCAAGCTAACTTGGCTGTGGATCATTACAATTTAAATTTATTAGTTTAAATTTATTAGTTATAAATTTATTATTTAAATTTATTAGTGCATGATATTCTAGCCAAGCTAACTTGGCTGTGGATCATTACAATTTAAATGTATCGAGTAAGCCTATTTTTGAAGTGTTCTCTAAATTCAGATGATCTTACTAAATAGAAATTTTGGCCTTTTTGGACTTTAAAATGTTTTCTTCAGTTTCAACTTGAATGTGGAATTATACAGTTGGTCCTGACCTTGTTTTGGTTGATCCTTTCTATTGTCTCTTCCCAAAAGACAAAACCCACTGCCATTGAGTGCATTTCAACTCATAGAATTTTATTTATGATTCAGAGACTGGAGATCTTTATGGGAGCAGATATCTCTATGTATCTTCTCCTGAGAGGTTCGAGTTAGTAGACCAATATTTACACAAAAGTTCTTTACTCCGTTCTTACTATGTCTCTTCCCATATATGTACTCAATATTATTCCTGTGTTCCTCATCTGGAGAGATCCACATGTATAGTTACCATTTGCAATTAATATGTCATTGGTCTCACAAAATTCTATCAAGCATTTGCCAACTTAATTTTTATCATGACAGCCATTTTTCCTATTGCTAAACCCTACTCTTTGCTTCCAACTCTCGCTTTGAAATTATCATTAATTATTAATTTATTAATAATTCTTAAATGCATTTTTGGTTAATGTCACACATAGATCGGTAAAATTCTTCATCATTTGCTTTACTGATAGGTAGCTACATTATAGTTACATTATTTGGTCTTCCTTGTATGTATTTATCAGGGGGCCTCAAAATTTTAAACGGGGCCAGTTCACTGTCCCTCAGACTGTTGGAGGATTAGGCTGTAGTTTAAAAAAAACTATGAACAAATTCACTGTGGGCCCAGGATGTGTCAACTGCTAAGGAGGACAGCATCAGTGCAAAAACACTTGGCGGGCCAGATAAATGTCCTTGATGGGCTGCATATGGCCCGCAGGCCATAGGTTGAGGACCCCTGGATACTTTCCCATCACACACAGCATTGTACTTCTAGATATATAATGGGATGTTAATTTTGAGCATGAATGGAGTCCTATTCCTCTTGACCTTTTGCCCATAGAATTCTTCAACACTATAATTCAAGCCTTGAGTTTTGTCTTCAAAAATGCTCCAGAAATGCTCACTGTCTCTTCCTTTGTGGTTTTCTAACTCCATGTTCTTGCAGACTTCATTATAACAGCTATCATCTTGAGTTACCCTATGATTTCCTGCATTTCATTCCTTTACTTCATCACTTCTACATTTCTCTTTACTTTCCTACAGTCTAGACTTGAGTAAGTTTCAGAATATTATCTGGCATCTCTTTCTTTCTTTCTTTCTTTCTTTCTTTCTTTCTTTCTTTCTTTCTTTCTCTCTTCCTCTCTTTCTCTCTCTCTCTTTCTTTCTTTCTTTTACCTTTTCCTCAGTCCCCTCCTCCTTCCTATCTTTTTTACTTTATCCCCTCCCCTTCTTTCTCTTTCCCTTCCTTCTATTTTATCTTTCTTTCTCCTTCTCCTGTCTCTTCTTCCCTATCTCCTTTTCTTTCTTCTTTCAAAAATCTAACCTTTTAGTTTTATCATGTATGATATCTTTGATACCACAGCCACTCTCATGTGATGAAAATGTGTCAAATATTTTGATGATATTGTCTCAAAATTCAAATAATATGTACTCACGGTCACATTTTTGGCTCCTGTACGTATATTTTAATGTTTCTCGATGTCAACTTAAATGTGTGGATAAGCAATTGATAATCTGTCTTAAAATGTAGCATCTAAGTTAGCGATAACATTGAGCTTTTTCATTGTTTCTTTCCACACATACTATAAATTTGAGACCAGTGTATTACATTTGGTGTGGTCCAAGTATAAAGTTTCTGTTTCTGTTGCTTAAAATAAGTATTAACAATGAAGGATTATTTGATCTTTCAAAAATGTTGATTATGTGTTTTTTGGTAAACTTCATATAACCAAGACCGAATTTTCCAACTGCTGTTCCTCTATCTTTGTTACCCACCTTCCCATTGCAGTCACCAACAATTATCAAACCATTGTTATTGATGAGTGTGGATGTTGCTGATGATGTTGCTGCGAGTTGTCAATTAGTCAGTTCCAAATCCTAGCACCTTGTGTGTAACAGAACGAAACACTGTCTGGTCATGCACATCTTCACAATTGTTCCTATGCTTCAGTCCATTGAGAGCATAAGTACGTTTTCACTGTCCCCTCTACTTAAAGACAAACAAACAAACAAACCACACTTGATGCTCTTCTCCAGAAATCGGTCTCTCCTAATGACTTGTTCAAAGTACACAAGACAAGGTATTGCCATCTTAGCGTCTCAGAAGCTCTCTGGCCATATTTCTTCCAAAACAGATGAGTTAGTCCTTTTAGCAGTCATGCTTCTTTCAATATGATTTGTTAGCACCAGAGTTTACTAGCATCTATAATTCTTCAGTCTGCCCTATCCAGGGTCCAACTCTCACATGCATATTACCCAGTCAAAAATACCATGGGGTGGCACACTTCTGTGCTGAAAATAATATCCTTGTTGTTCAAGAATCCAAAGGGGTCCTGTGCACCACATTTACCTAATGCAACATGTCATTTGATCTTTTGATCTCTGTTTCCATGAGTATTAATTGTGGGTCAAAGCAAAATCACAAACCTGGCAACTTCAAACTTTTCTCCAATTATCATGACATTACTTACTGATCCATGGGTGAGGATTTTCATTTTCTTTACAATTGATGGCAATCCATACTGAAGGCTGGAAGTCCTCTGCACTTTCAACAAGCAATGTTCTGTCATCTGCATATCACAAATTTTTAATAATCCTGCCTCTTAACTTGATGTTACTTTCTTCTTCATATAATCCAGCTTCTCTGATGATTTGCTTAGCATACAGATTGAATAAGAACAGTGAGAAGGAATAACCCTGTTGAAAACCTGTCCTTATTTTGATCATGCAATATTTAATCCCTTGTTCTGTTCTCACAACTGCCTCTTAATCTTTGTAGAAGTGCCACATGAGCACAAGAGGATGTCATGGAAGTCCCAAATTTCCCAAGGCTATTCATGGTTTGTTGTGATCCACATAGCCCAAAGGCAAGACATAGTCAAGATCAGAAGTAAGCATATCTCTGGGATTCTATGCTTTCAGACAAGATTCATTATCAAATGATACCCCTTGTTTTACACCTTTTTTCTGAGTCTGACCTGAACCTGTGGAAGTTGCTTTTCAATGTTATTCTGCAACTATTTTTGGATGATCTTTAGTAAAATTTTTACTTGCATGTGATATTTATGCTAATGTTCCATAATTTGAACATTTTGTTGGATCAGCTTTTTTTGATTGGGCACACAAATGGATCTTTACAATTCAGTTTATCAAGTAGTTATCTTTCAATTTTCCTAGCACAGACCAGTGTTTCCAGTGCTTCATCAGCTTTCTGAAACATTTCTATTAGTATTCTATCAATTTCTGGAACCTGGTATTTGAATCCTGCTCTCAGTATAACTTGATCTTCTTCCTTCAGCACATTGGTTCTTGTCCTAGTCTCTCCTGAAATGGTCGAATGTCTAAATGTTCTTTTTGGTACAGTGACTCTATATTATTCACACCTTTTAAAATGATTCCTGAAATATTCAACAGTTGGCCCAAATAATCTTTCAATATTGCAACTTGAGACACTTTTATTTCTTGAGCTCTTTCCAATTAAGATACTCAAAGCATTTTCTTCATTTTTGCTTTGCTATTTCTAGGTCATTGCACATATCATTTTAATATTTTGCTTTATCTTCTAGCACTGCCCTTTTTTTGACATTTTCTGCTAAGCACTTTGACTTTATTGTTTTTTACATTTGAGTACCTAAAGGTACTCAATGATTAAGAGGAAGTTTCAGATTCTCTTCTGGCATCAACTTTGATATTTTCCTTATTTCATGTCTTTTAATGACTTTTTGCTTTCATCATGATGTTCTCACTATCCCACAGCTTATCAGGTTTTCTCTCATTAGATCTGTCAGACATCATCATAAGCATTCAATTCATAAAATCTATCCTTGAGAGGTTCTCAAATTCAGGTGGGATAGACTCCATATCATATTTTGGCTCTCATGAGCTTGTTTTCATTTTTCTTCAATTTTCAACATGAACTTATATGTCAGCAATTCATGGTCTGTTCCCCAGTGAGCCTCTAGCTTGTTGGTGTTCTCACGGTTATGTATTTCCTGTCT